>CABHPR010127421.1:0-21046 GCA_902168415.1 Peromyscus melanophrys
TGAATTTTGTTCCTATAAATGCAAAAAAATACTTCCCCAAAGGTATTCATATGAAATTGTATACCATTCCAAGCTAAATCCAAAAGAGAAAATTGAAAATTAAAAACAAAATTTTAAACCACCAAAAATCCTGGAGTGCAAAAAGTAAGAGAGAGTAATGGAGATGAATATTACCAAAGTACTTTATATGCATTCATGAAAATGTCACAGTGAAATCTATTATTTTTCTGGGTCTGGCCATTCACACCTGTAATTCCAGCACATGGGAGACTGAGATGGAGGCAGGAAGATCCGAGTTGGAGGCCAGCCTAGGCCACACAGCTAGACTTTGTATTTTCCTCTTCTTTTGATACCTTGTCTTAAAAACAAGCCAATCATTGGTTTTTACAGTTAATATACATTAACAAAAAATGTGGAAAGACTAATGTATCAATTAAGTGGAAAAAGATAAACTTAGATGGTAAGGCATAGTGTCCAGCAGAAAAAAAATTATTCAAATAAAAATAACCATGCAGGTGTGTAATAAAACTGTTGTGAGGAGAACACTCCTAAGAACACAGGCTAGATTTCTAATGGATTTTTGTTCTTTTCTGCAACTAAGATGCTCTTTACTAGTTACTGAGTAAAAAGTGTTCTGACAGAAGCAATGAAGCCTTTATGGTCCTAAATATAAAGCTACATATCCCAAGTAATTGCTGTAGTAAAACTATGCTTAATGTGCTACATTTCGTGTAAAAAATGTCACTATGGAAAATGGTGTGGATGACCTGGTAAAATGAAAAACGTATCCTACTACTGGGTTGTTTATAAAGGAAATCACTGCCAAACAAGCAGCTGTGCCCTGTGCTCACCGAAGTGTTATTCACAAAAGCAAGACATGATACCCCTGAGGTCCACCAACAGATGACTGGATACAGAAAATGTGGCATAGGCCCTACCGGAGTTCAGGGCTCACACAGGAGATACGTCATCTCTAACAAGGAGGACACTGACAGACGTTAGGTGAAGGCAGGCAGGCAGGCAGGCTGAGGAAGAGCAATGTGCCTGATCTCACTTCTGTGTGGAACCTAAGAATGCGGAACACAGAGAGAAAGACAGATGCTGGGGGCTGGGGCTGGAAGGGCAGAGTTGGTAGAGGAAAGGGAGACACTGAGGAGACGCTGGTCAGGACACGAAATTTCAGGTAGGAGAAATAAATTCGCGTGTTGTCTTGAACAACACAGTAACTACAATATACTGTGCACCTGAAGAAACGGAATAAGGCCATTGCTGTTGTGATCTCTGCGTCCCGGAATGGCACACAAGAAGACGACCACCTGTTGAGAGGACATGGTGGAAAATGGGGAAACGTGCCAAACTGCTCAGTTTTCATGTTTCTTTTTGCTGAATTGTGTATATTGTATACATTGTCAAACATAAAGTCACTCAACAAAATATATAAAACCTAGAATGAGTCAGAAGTTTCTGTTTTATTTCAAGACAGTCTTTTAAAACTTGAATCACATTATCAAAATTATTCTTCCTATTAAAAAACTTCTGTGCGTTATTTTATGAAATAATACAGAAACCTGGGCTGCCAGGAACCTACACAACCATCTGAGTAAGACTTATTCAATTATAAGGTGCAATATGCAATCTCTCCACAGCATTCTGGATGCTTCAGATTTCCAGCCCAAATGTTCCCTATGCTGCAAGCTCCTCCTGAGTAGACATGGGCATCCTCCATTCTGCTCCCTGCACCCACTTAAAAGTCATTTCCCCTCTGCAGCAATTAAAATGTTCTTATATGTTAATTATCTGTTTCACACATATAGTTCCAAAAAAGAAATGACTTATTTTTCAACCGATGAAACCTAATATGGTACTTTTTTATAAGCAGCACATACAGCTTGTTCAATAGATGCATAAAGCAAGATATTATTTTACTTCATTTTTCAAAATGCAGAGAAACTGAGTTGCATTAAGTCTTAAGACCATAAACAGATGCTGTAGACTGACTATAAGGAGCCATCTGATTTCTTTACTAAAATTTCAAACAAGTGCCAATGTGAAGACTCTGACCAAGCGGGTGGCAAATGCACTTAGAGAAATCCATCTCCAAAGAGTGCTGTAAAATGTGCCTCTAACAACACTAAGGCTAGAATTCCAATTTTCACTGGTTGCAGACACTTTGAAAACAAATTCAGTTACTTCATCACAGAAGAGCCTTCCACTATTTGGTAAATTCAATATTCATAAGTTATGCAGTTACACCACAAAGGACGAATATAATATACTGAAAAAAAGCACATTATGTAAAGAAGACAAAATGAGCTTGACAAGCAATCATCTTTATATTATCTTTATATTACATCATTGCAATAGATGTTGTAGTTGTATGTTGCCATTTTATTTACTACCTGTAACACTTGGCATTGTTTGTGGATATTATTCTCAAATATGTCTTTGGCTGGTCCAACCGTGATTCAGAGGAAAGCTCTGGTCCTAAGACCTTAGCTCCTGAGTTACAGACGTGAGTGACTGGATCTCTAAGTTGCAAAGCTTTACAAATATCCTTCTTAAAACAGGGCTATTTAGTGTGGTTTCTTTTTCTTGGTATATACAGTGAGTGTTTTTGATATAAAAAATATACTCCACATAATAAAAAGGCATCAAAACAATGATTACATTTTATATAAGTTAAATGACACATTTTATCTTTTCTCCTTCTGTTTGAATTAAGCAAGAAAGCTCTATCACAATCTTTAACTTTATGTTAAATATCCCATTATAAAAATAACTGCCATAGAAAGAATTAAAAATATGCAAAAGTAACAAGTTTGTTGAATTATACTTCATACATTGGTGTCAACCACGAAATTCCTAAGGATCACCACGGGAGTAACAGAAACCTGGTTCAGGCTTCAGTTATTGCTACACAGTGACTGCTTCATGGGGCACCTGGCCTGTCGTCATCTGCAGTGTCAGATACAGTGGTGTACTTTGTAAAGAAGGAGAAAGCGATGCACTGTGATACAAAAATATTACCTATTTATATATTAGCAAAGATTTATAAAACACATTTCAAACCATATGTTACTATGGAAACAACAGACTTAAATAGAGAAGCACAAAATCCTGAAGCACCCACAATTATTTTAATCAGGAAAAAATGATATATATATTTTTATATATATATATATAATTTGAGAAGAAATAAAGGCAAAATTCTAAGTTTAATCAAATGGTTTATCTAATCATGGAGGTAGGTCTGCATTCCAATTATACCAATAAGTTACCAGCTTTATTCAAAGAACTAGACGGCTATGCTCTTGAAACCGGCCTTCACTACTGAAATACATTTTAAAAAGTTGGAAGCCAGTATTCTCCCTAGCATACACACAAAGCAGGTGTCTCCTTCATTAAAATCATCTTGGCATGAAGAGGTATAACTAAGTGCAGATACTTTGGCTTAACATTTAAGTTACACAGTAAATACTATAAATTTTAAGTTAGAAGAACTATTTTTCTTCTTAGTTCTTATAATAAACATAAAGCTATAAAAATGGTGGATTCCTTAAGTTTTTAGATATTTAATATATTGTGCTAATGATCTGGAAAAATCATTCCTGCCTAAAAAGCAAAATTACATATTTCAATCAAACATTTAGTGTTTGTAACATTTCAGTTTTAGTGCTGGGATTCATTTTAACAGATAAGTTTACAACATACAACACAGCACATCCTTTCACTCAAAAAGGTTTTCTAAAATGAAAAAAGCTAACTCTATTTCTAAGGGCACACTAGAGTTGGAGGTCCCACCGTGGATCACAGGTATCAGGGCACTATCGAGATCATTTAGGTAACGCTGAGGCAGAAGTTGGCCTTCACAGCCTGCCTGAAATTCCACCTGGAAAAAAGAAATCTTGATAAGATAACCCTAGGAAATTAGCCCTCTTGTGTTGCTCAGTAGATGAATACACAGAATATTTTGAATATTCAGCTTAAGGATGTTAGTAAAATAATGTTATTTTCAAAAGTATATTCTAACATTTCTTTTATCTCTTTACTATATAAATTATAGTCACTGCTTTATACTTTAGATTTCCTTTCAATTAAATACATAAGTAAAAAGATGTCTGAAGCTTTTTTAATAATTAGCAATGTAACTTAAATTGAATTAAAAGTGAATTGAAAAATCAACTTACCATGTTTCAAATGGTTGCAATGCTATGTTTCGTGTGAGGCGTATGTGCAAGTGTGTGTGTGTGTGTGTGTGTGTGTGTGTGTGTGTGTGTGTGCAGCTGCATTCACCTGTGTGTGTCATAAGTCAGGTCCAGAGGTTGACTTTGGGTATCTTCCCCTATGGCTCTCCACTGCATTTATACAGGGTCTCTCACTGTTTCAACTAGACTGACTGAACAGCAGGCCTCGGGATCTTCCTGTTTCTGTCCCCACAGCACTAGGGTTACAGGCATGGACCATCATCCCCAGCTTTGATGTAGGTGCTAGGGATCCAAACTCGGCTCCTCATGTCTGTGCAGAATGTACTTACCTATTGAGTCATCTCCCAAGCCCTGCAATACTACTTAAGATTTAAAACTACTGATGAAATTTCTATTTTTATATATTTAACTATAAAAGAAAACAGTGCTTATTCACCAATACTCATCAGGAGTTTCAGTGAAAAGGGGTCTTACAATAAAGTAAGGAAAACAAAACTCTTTCCAGTAGGAAGCATGAGTATAACACATCTTGCTGGAGAAGCAAATCATGTATGAACCCCCGTTTAGAAAACCAGATTCTAAAGAAGAATCTGCCTTGAAAATCTCTACTGAATGTTTTGGAAGAGTTACAAAATCAACAGATAAGCACTAGACTTTTTTTTTTTTTTTTTTTGAGCTGAGGATTGAACCCAGGGCCTTGCACTTGCTAGGCAAGTGCTCTACCACTGAGCTAAATCCCCAACCCGCACTAGACATTCTTTTCCCATGTAAGCAGAGCACTATCCACTGCCAGTAGAGATGTATACTAAGGGAACACTGCACGTTGTCAAAGTGCAAGTGTTCAGTTGAGCTTGAGATACAGCACAGTAGCAGAGCACTTGCCGAGCAAGCATAGGCCCTGGATTTGATTATACACTGCTAAAGTACAGGGTGTGACTAAGGAACTGTCTCAGAAATGCTGACAGAAGCCAGGCCTGGTAGAAACAGGCCTGTAATCCAGCTACTCAGGAGGTGGAGGCAAGAGGATCCCAACCAAGTGCAAAGTTTACCTGGGCTACAGGGTGAGTTCAAGGTCAGACTCTGCCTTGAAATAAAAAAAGAAGGGCTAGAAAAAAACAGCTCTAAGATGGAGCATCTGCCTTGCATATAGGAGACCTGGGTTCAAGCTCTCACTTCCTATTTGGGGCAATATGTTGATATCCATTGAGTGCATACTTGGATCTGGCCACTGTACATCTAGGAACTTGGTTTTTTTGGGTTATATTTACTTATGCAAAAGCAAAATACTGTCAAACTAAATTTCAATCAAAATATACTGAATAATACCTAATTAATTGTCATCCACTTACTTAATCAAATATGACTATTATACAACCATTAAAAAGGATATGTACTAGGGCTGGAGAGATGGTTCAGTGGTTAAGAACACTAGTGCTGCTCTTGTGCAGATCCTGAGTTCAATTCCCAGCAACCACATGGTGGCTCACAGCCATCTCTAGTGGGATCTGATGCCCTCTTCTGGCATAAAGGCATATATGCAGATAGAGCAATCACAAACAAATCTTCAAAAGAATAGGTACTAATATATAATCTCTGATATATTAAAAAAGCATGGCAAATAAAACATCTGAAGAGGAGTGATAAAGGTTTTATTGCACACACATACACACTTGCTTGTACATGCATACCATCACAAGAAGTATATAGTACTAACTGCCTGATGAGGGAGCAGTAATTAAGGAGAGTCTGGAGATGAAGTAGTGTTTTAGAGTTAAGGGTAAAAGGAGATCTTTCCAGAGCTATAGCCTAGCTCTGCTAGGAAGCATTTACTTTGTAGTCTAGACTTGACGTCTCCAAGGCCCACCAATTCCATATTATACAGCTTGACTATTACTCCTTGGAAACATTTAATGAAATGGTGTATGCATGCATGTGTGTACTTTTAGATTTTTAAAATTCTGAGTCATGTACATCTAATTAGAATAAATTCCAAAACCTATCACACAGGACAATTACAGACCAGCATACTGGTCAGCAGGCTACCATGCTGAGTGAAACAAAATCCACTGGATCACAGCCACACTCACTCAGTCACAGTAGAAGCTTCCCACAATAAGAAGTGAATTGTGGGAGAAACCTTACAGCCTACAATGCCCCAAATAGTCACTCTCGGACCTTTTACAAAGAATTTTGACTTCAGTTAGAGATTAACAAAGGTAATACATGTGAAGTGTGCAGCAATTTCTGGCTCAGGGATGAGAGGGTAGCTCAGTGGTAGAATACATGTCTAGCAGTAAGACCTTGGGTTCCATTACCAGCAACACACACACACACACACACACACACACACACACACACACACACACACTCACACTCACACCCCTACCACCAACAAAAAATAAAAAAACCCAGGAGACCCCCTTTTTTCAATAGGTTAAATAAAAATCTTGACACTTTAATATAAATTGTATCAATTTCAGGAGCAGCCAGTTAGAGGCCTGAAGTCTGAGCGTCCCCCCAGAACTCACCGGACAGAAGGAGAGAACTGACTCTTCCACATCTGCACCATGGCACACATGCCCCACACAGAAACTTGTTTATATAAATAGAAATTCCAAAGATGCATCACAAAATACGCCTTACCATATCAGTGTCGATGGAAACTCTGAGTCCAATTCTGTTCATTCTGTTACTCTTCAGCGTTCTCAGGTGAGGGCACAGTGCAGCACTACAAGCAGTGGCTATTTCTTTCGCAAACTGGTAACTAGTTGCTAAGACAGACATGTCCTGGTCCTTTAGGAAGTAGAACACCTGAAAAATCAGTTAAATTAGAAAAGAAATCATGATTATGATTAAGAAGGCAACAATTATTGCTTTCAATTCAACTTTAATAGAATCCCAACATTAGGTCTTTGAAATCACTGGTTGAGAGCATTCCCTATCTACAGCCTGAATCTGTACGATAAATAAAACTTTAAAGGCAAAGGTTACAGATTATGGGAACGGCTCAGCTACTGTGCCAAAGTTGACCTGCATCAGTGCGATCCTCGGTAACTCAGGTCAGAGCCCATACTGTAGGAACAGCTACGTGGAGACAGACCGGACAGAGACACTACGATCGGTACATGTACCCTCCACAGTCTGTTCACTCTGCACACACGAGGTCACCGAGGTGGCCTGAGGACGCGGACCCCAGGCTGGGAGGAGGCTGTGCTTCTGGAGCTTCAGCTCTGACCGTATAAAACGTGAATGTGCAGAAACGGCTTCCCACCAGTGCCACTATAGCCGGCTGTCAGTGAGCCTTTCCTGTGACAGAACGGCCTGGCAGACAGCGGCCCAGAGCGCGACTGTCGGCGGTCGGGAGTGCTATCAAGACGAGGGCTAAGTCTGTGCAAATTCAAATAACTACATCTAAATATTCACAGACTGAGTATGCAGTGTTTCCAAGTAAAACACATACTGTAGTGGGTGGCCACTCCAGCTTTGGTCTGGAAGTCCCAACCCCCATTGAGGCTTTGGTAACAAGGCCTACAAGGCGGGGCCAAGGGAGGGCCCTGGAGACCCGAGATCCGGATGCCCCGCCCTCTCTTGGTTCCTGGACCCTGGACGCTGGAGGTAAACGGTGCAGAGTTCCCCAGAGAACACCGCCGGACTGCGCTGTCTTCCCCAGACCCCGCAACCTACCTATCCCTTCATTTGTAGGTTACGCCACTAAATAAACCTCCCTTTTAACTACGTGGAGTGGCCTCAATAATTTCACCGATAACACACACACACACATACACATACACAGGCACACTCTCACACACAGACTATCCAAACATAGCATGTGAAGGAAAGAGACCTTTTTCCATACCTCAGTGCATCTCACAGTCTTCTCTTCAGTTTCAAAATCTGCTTCCAGTTTTATTTTCTCACTTGGAAATCCTTCTAATGATATTCCGTCTACTGAACTGATAACACTGCATAATAAAGCAGAATACAATACAATTAATATCACAGTGCTTTCTATGAAATTAATTATTGAATTTGGAAAATGAGATGAGAAAATCAAAGTTTTACTTTTTTTTTTTTTTTTTTTTTCCGAGACAGGGTTTCTCTGTGTAGTTTTGCGCCTTTCCTGGAACTCGCTTTGGAGATCAGGCTGGCCTCGAACTCACAGAGATCCGCCTGCCTCTGCCTCCCGAGTGCTGGGATTAAAGGCGTGCACCACCACCGCCCAGCAAAGTTTTACATTTAAAGCAACAAAAAATATCTCAATTGTATATAAATAATCATTTATCATGATTCCTTGATTGTGCAATTATTTGTATTTAGTAATTATATCTCCTTTTTAATATGTCCCATTCAGACCCAGGTCTAAAATACTTTAGTTTCTTAACAGAAAAGTATCTCACAAATTAAACACTATTTTCTGGGGCTGGGATGTAACTCATTTGACAGACAGCTCTGAGACTGATCCCCAGCACCACAGGCTTTAGCCCTAGCACTCAGGAGACCCAAGCAGGAAGACTTCAAGTTTAAGACCATCCTACACTACATACTGAGTTCAAGTCCAGTCTGGGGTACATGGCAAGACTATTTTGGAATCCTTTCCTTCTTCTTTGTCCTAGACCCCTTACCCATCTCCAGAAATGAGAGAGTGTGGACAACTGAGAAGATAGACCAGCAGTGGTAACCGATAAGGCCTCTAACACATACATCATCAAGTCTAGCTTACACTAATAGGAAATTCATAGAAGTCAATAATTAAAAGGAAACCCTTATTAACTTGGCAAAAATGTGTACCATAGATCAGAAAAGGCATTCTGCCTTTTCTTAGCCCTGGCAGAAAACTACCTAACTGATGTTTTAATATCAGCCCCTCCCCAATGTGACTATTCATTATAGTTTCCTGCCCAAGAAAACTTATGAATCTGGTTACTTACATGTTTGAGAAAAATACTGTATTAGTTGAAAGACAAACATTTAAATTAATGCCTAATTCTGTATTCATTAAAAAATATTTCACGGTATTAAAAGGATGTTTTTACCCCCGCCCCCATCAAATCAATTACATTTTACAAGAAATTCCTACCCTTTATTCTTCTTTTCTTCCGAATCCACCCAACAGATGTCCACATACTCTCTCAGGTCTACGGCATCCACTTTCCCACAAGGAATCTTAAAGTCCTTTTGCTCCCGTAAAGCCAGCCGTAAGCCGTCCATGGTCTCCGGAGTTATTTGTACCATTAAGCCGTCTAGAAATCAAAGTCATACTTCATACTGAATTTGCCAAATTTCAGTATATGTGCCAAGTAGCAGAATTTACTATTAAAATATGTGCAAGATACAAGTTTTAAATATCCTCTGTTAATCATTTAAATGTTTGTTTTTCACTAGGAAAATAAAATTATTTCATACAGTTAAGAATTATGTTTGAGGTTATGCCAAGACAGTAAGTTATGCTTCTTACTAACAGCACAACAAAAACATCATGCATCATGGTTAAGTAGAGATTTTCTAGGATACAAAGATGACTTGACATATGCAAATCAATAAATATTACATCAACTAAAGGACAAAACCCATGCATCAATCATCTTGCAGAAAAAAACACTGGATACAATTCAACATCCATTCATGAAAATAAAAAACCTCAATAAACCAGATTTAGACGGAACATGCCTTCAAACAAAAAAGGCAACATAGGGCAAACCCAAGGTAGCGTCACAGTGAAAGGGGAAAAGTGGAGCCCGTTTCCTTTAAGATGAAGGAGAAACAAGGATGCCCCCTTTCACTACTCTACACACCACTGTAGTTACCCAGACACTACGTCAGGGGGAACAAGAAGGGGCATCACACAGGGAAGAGGGAGTCAGACTGTTCCTGTTTACAGTTTGTATGAGTCTGGCAAAAATCAGGAAAAACTGAATACAAAATCAAGATACAAAATAAGGAGCACGCATATGTATATACATATATATGTGTATATATATGTTACATGTACACACACACACACACACACACACACACACACACACACACCACCCAACAGAGCAGAATAGAAAACCTAAAAATAAATCCAGCCATTTAAGCCACTTGATTTTCAACAAAGGTGCCCACACAGTTACTGTAGAAAAAGTTGCAATAACTGGTGCTATAGAATGATGATCCACTCAGCACAAGAAGACTGAACACTATGCCCTGACTCTTGCCATGTACAAAATCTCCTCAAAATGAACTAAAGGCCAAATGCAAGCCCTGAAAATACGAATCTACCGGAATAAACACAGGGGAAATTATTTAAACCTTATGCATAGATAGATCTTTCTCTCTCTCTTTGTATTTCTTATAAGAAATGAAAGCACAGCTGGGTGTGGGGGTCATGCGCGTAATCCTAGTACTCAAGGGGCAGAAAAAGAAAATAAATGTAAAAAGATGAACCCAAAGCATAAATAACAAAATATATATCAAGTGAAGCCTCTCCTGTACGACAAAGGAAAGAAGAATGCAGACTGAAACACGAAGATCCGGAGAAAACATTGGTAAATCAAATGTTTTCTGACTAGGAGCTAATGGGAACTGAAAAATCTCAACCAACAGTTTAAGACTGGGTTAGTTTGCTTAAAAAAAAAAAAAGTGAAAACAGTAACAACAACCAATCCAGCTCCTGGTTATGGGGGCACTTAGTCCCAGAACTCTGGAGGCAGATGTGGGGGGAATAATAACTTTGAGGCTAGCCTGAACTACAGAGGCTTTGTCTCACAAAATCAAAATCTGGCTAGTAAATTAAAAAATGATCTGAAGATATTTCTTCAAAGAAGTTTTACATGTCCAAGAAATAGTTGGGAAAAAATATTAGCATCACAGTGAAATGCAAATCAAAATCACCATATTTTCTCATTCCAGTCAGAATGGTTATAATAATAAAAAAAAAAAACCACAAAAAAAAAAATAAAACAAATGCTCTTGGGACCAGAGAGACAGAACACTGAGTGCTCTTCCAGAGGACCCAGTTTCAAATCTTAGCACCCACATGGCTGTTCACAAACCCCTGTAACTCCAGCTCCAGAGTATCCTATACCTTCTCCTGGCCTCCATGGACACTGGGCCTGTGGTAGACAGACATGCATGCAAGCAAAACACCAATACATATAAAATGAAAATAAATAAATCTTCACTATCTAGTAAAATAAATGATATTAAGGAAGTAGAGAAGTGGGAACTTGTCCATTACTTACGTATTTATTCTATTTAGTCATTCACTCACTCATTTATTTTGTGGTCCTAGGAACTAGCCAGGGCTTCAGCACATGGCAAGCCAGTGCTCTAGTCCTGAGCTACATTCCTAACAGAGAAAGGGAGAGCCTTACAGACTGCTGACAGGACTGTAAGCATTAGTACAGTCACTATGGGAAACAGTACAGGAGTTCCTCCACAAGCCAAATTACAACACCTTATGATCCAACTATTCACCTAATGGGGGTGCCTCAAATGAAATTAAATAATTAATCAGAGATAAGCTAGGCATGATGGCTAAGGTCTAACCCTAGCACTCAGGAGGCACAGGCAGGAGAGTTGAGAATTTGAGCTCAGCCAGAGCTACATAGTGAGCCCAAGCTAGACTAAAATAGCAAGACTCTTATCTGAACACCCTCTGATGTTCCCCACCAAAAGAAACAATAAAAACAGAGGGGAAAAAAAAGATACTTCCATATCCTCTTATTGTAGCACTATTATTAACAGCCACAACATTAAATCAACCAAAGTATTTATCAATACTTATCAAAGGAATGAATAAAAACCATGGTATAAAGACATCCTGGGATATTAATAATGCAGCCAGATGAAGAACTGAAATCCTGTCATTTACAGCAACGGGAATGGAACTGGAGGCCGGCAGCAGACTAAGGGCACACCACAGAGAGCAAACTTCACTTTGTCTCAGCCATGCATAGATACTATGTATGCACAGACACTACAATGAAAGAGCCACTGTCATACGAAGAATAAGACGGTGGCTCCTGCAAGTTAGGGAGGTAGAAATAGGACAGGAAGAGACTGGATGATGGTTACCACAATACAGCTACGTATCAAGAATGCTGCACCTTCAGAAAGGCAACTAAAATTCAAAATTTACACTTTATAAAGAACTTGCAAAGGAATCTGAAGTCTGTCAACACAAAGAAATAACAACAGTTTAAATAGATGAAAAATGGTAATTACCCTGATTTGACCACTATACATTCTATATATGATCCAAATTATCAAAATATCCTCTACACAAATATGAACAATTATTATCTGTTAAACATGAAGGAGGGGGAATCTACAAAATATCACACACAAACTACAAAACAGTTAAAAAAAACAACAACCAATAGAAAATAGGCAACAGTTGTAAATGAGCATCTCACAAATGACATGTGTTCTATAAGTATGAAATAAGACATTCCACTTGCTAATAAATAAGAAATATGCTTATAATAATGACCATATCCAGAAACTTCTAAAAGATTAACAAGTTAAGTAGACTAATAATACCATGTCTGGAGAATATGTACACTACTGAGGAACTTAACAGCCGCATGGTAATAAGGATTGGTACAATCACTTTGCAAAACAATTTGAAAATACTCTGGGAAACTGAACATTTACCAATCTAACTGACTCAGGAATTCCAATCTTAGATATATACTAGCACTACTGTTTGTAATAATAGAAACAAGAAACAATCTAGACGTTCATGGTCAGATGAACAAATTATCACATATTTACAAAATATTTAATAGCACTGAAGTTGAACACATTACAGGGCAGAATATGCATAAACCAGAAACATAAACAATGTGCATATATATGTAACTCGTTCTTAGTAGGCATAACTAGGTAATGTATTCTGTAAATATACTCAGGTAAGAAAAGAATCCGCACAGCAGTCAGTCTAGCAGCTAGCTCTTGAGGAGAGGAGGAGGAGGAAGCCTACATGGACCCAATGCTGTCATGCTCTAGTTCTTGGCTGGGAGACTATTTCTGAGGTCTGTGGTACTGACTGTTCTTAACAACTTACATGTTCTTTTGTAAGCACCAAATATATTCTTTGGTTGGTTGGCTAGTTTTGGTTTGATTTGGTTTTTGAGGCAAGGTCTCACTACGTAGCCCAGGATGGCCTCTAACTCATAGAAATCCACCCGCCTCTGCCTCCTAGGTGCCACCACACCTGACAAATATATTTCTCAAAGGTAAAGGAAAAATAACTTTACATTAAAACAATCAAAGATGAAGGTCTTACCTTCAACTATGCTGGACTTGGCAAGAAATCCTGAAGATGTTTTCAGAGCACCGTTGAATACCACGAAACTCGCTCCTGTCACTGATAATGAATAATAAGTTATATTTTAATCTGTTCATCTTATGCTATATTTATTATTCAAAATGGCAAGCTTGTATATTTTAAGTATTCAATAAATTTTATGCTTATAATACAGTAGAAATACAATAAAAAGATTAAAATATTATATAAAATAGTGTTTATATCTAGTGATAAACTAGTGTATTATTTAAAATGTTGGCATTTTGTTAATGAGGGTTTCATGAATCAGATTTACTGCAGGTGAACACAAATGTGTAAGTATCTGTGGAGTCCTCACCTGACAATTAAAGTTAAAAATGAATGTAACTTAGGGGCTGGGGAGAACGGTTAAAAGTGCTTTCCTATACAAGCATCAGGACCAGTATTAAGATCTCTAGAACCCATGTAAATCCTGGGTGAGTATGGTAGCCTGCCTGAATTCCAGCTTTTGAAGGCATGAAGAGATGGACTCCTCAGACCAGCTGGCTAGCAAGACCAGCCGTATCAACAAGCTCTGAGTTCTACTGAGAGACCCTGCCTCAGTGAATACAGTGGAAGAGCAATGGAAGATGATCCCAAAATCAAACTCCGGTCTCCACATGCACACTTATACATGTGCACCTAAAGACATGCAACAACATGCATGCATATAAACATCAACACCACATACAAATAAAAAGTAGTGAAAGGAAGAAACAAATATAACCTTGGACACTAATTTCACCTCTAGAAACAAAAAAGTATGCATACAAGGTTATTCATAACAGCATTTTTATAAGTAACTGAGGAATGATAGTCATTAATGACAATAAGAGACAATTAAATAATAGACAATTACAAATGGGAAGTTACAGAGACATCAAAGTTCTTTACTAACACAGAATAATCTCCAAAAAGTATTAAAAACAACAAAGCAAGGTGCACAATGAAACGTGTTACAAGTTATCTGAAAAAGTGGGAGAAAGACATGTCTTGAGTGTATGCTTGAGTGTATGAACTTGCTTGAATATATACATTATACACAAGTCTCTGGAGAGATATATAAGAAAGTAAACTGGTTTGTTGCTCTGTAAGAGGATGGCTAAACGGTTAAGAGAATACCTTTTCTACCACAATATAAATACAAACAGTCTGAATCTTACCACATATATATGTCCCTATTAACAAATAAATACTTAAAACTCCCTAATTTTAGGGCCATGAAGATGGTTTAGTCACTGAAGTCCTTGCTGTACAGGAAGGGGAACCCAAGTTCAGGTTCCCAGCCTTCAGGTAAAAGATGGAATGTGGTGGCCGAAACTGTAATCCCAGCACTCTGGAGGTGGAGAAAGGAGGATCCTGGGGCTTGCTAGTCAGTAAGTGTGGGACATTTGTACACTGTGTGAAGGTGCACTGCTGTGATTGGTGCAATACAAAGCTGACTGGCCAACAGCTAGGCAGGAGGTATAGGCGGGATTTCCGGAGAGAAGAGGAGGAATCTTTGCATACAAGAGACACCAGGAGACATGGAGAGGAAACAGGAGGTATAAGAAATTTATACTATATATGGTGACCAACATGAGGCTTGAATATCCAAACATAGGGCCTGAGAAAGCTAAGAAAAGTGCTGGACCTGACTTCCTAGTCCCACAGTCTCTTAGGCAGGACTATGCTCAAGGCTTACAGAGGAGCAGCTCCTAGCTGCTGCCTGTAGGCTTGAACCATCAGTCAGTGTGATCTAAGTAAGGGAGTCATGCTGCAGACAGACTGGTCCTTTAAGGCTTGGCTCAGAGAATGGCTGCAGAAGTGGAGAAAGCCAAGTCCAGATTTAAAAAAATCTAAAAAGGTACAATATACTTTATAAGGTGCTTAGGTGCTGATGAAAAAAGATGGGTATAGACAGTCGTAAAATAATAGTTTAAAAATAGTAAAGACTAGCCGGGCATTGGTGGCGCATGCCTTTAATTCCAGCACTCGGGAGGCAGAGCCAGGCGGATCTCTGTGAGTTCGAGGCCAGCCTGGGCTACCAAGTGAGCTCCAGGAAAGGCGCAAAGCTACACAGAGAAACCCTGTCTCGAAAAACCAAAAAAAAAAAAAAAAAAAAAAATAGTAAAGACTTTAAAGAGAGTAAAGTAATATAAAAAAGATGAAAATATTATAATACAGGGAGTTTGGCTTTTATAGTGCTTTGTTATTTTAAAAATTTTAAATGCTAATGAACAATAGAATGGCATCTGCTGAGAGACACTGGATTATGAAAGTGACTGCTAAATTAAATCAGCCCATATACTTTAGAGATGTCTTGGCTTCAGAATGGAAGTCAAAAAATGTGTTGTGTTGGGGGAGAGGTTGTGCTTTTATTTCTAGAGGAAATGAAAATCTATGGATTCCTTCAAAGTTACTAGAGATCAGATTTGCCCATGGGAGATCTCCTGAGGATCTTGGCTATAGACATGAGGGAGAAAGACAGAAAAGACTACAAGACAGGTAACATGTATGCTAATCCGTCTGCATGGGAACAGCTCTGAGACTAGATGAGATAGGATAAATCTTGTCGGCTACAGAGTCCTCATGACTTATTACATGCCATCCTTTCATATGGCATGGATATTTATATTACAGTTTGATTATGCAGTCCAGATGGACTTATAAAGTTGACAGATGCCTTTTACCTACTCAAATATAAAACCAAAACATCCCCTTCAGCTGACTTGTGTACACTGTATATTCCATACTTGTGTTAATGTAGATATATGTACCTTTAAAAGTTTGTGTGTTTTCAGAAAAAAAGCACCAGACACCAATAAAGTAGTCCAAGTGATCCAGCCTCTCTTGCAGTTTCTTCAAAATTCTGCATCCAGAACAATTTCAAAGCTGCTAGCTGAGATGGTCCAGCCTCACAGACTACTCCAGCCAAGACTTCAGATGAGCTCTACACTTTCCCATCACATAAAGACGAAACAAAAAAATAATGTCTCCCAGGACATGACAGTTAATCCCAATTTTCTTAGGGTCCCCTAAAGATGTTGTCACCCCCAAACAACAAGACGCAGTCTGGAGAACATGAAACCCACATTCCCAAGAGGTGGGGTGGGTGGTTTTTAGACATTCAGTGGGTTATGGATGTTTGTCATCGTTTAGGGGGGTTGGTTTCAAGTTGTTACTGGTCATGGGCAGGAAAAAAAAATTAGTAAAAGAGGTTAGATTCAGAGATCTCATTCTGAAAAGAAAAAGAGGGATATAAGAATGATATATATATATATATATATATATATATACACATAAGGGTAGATTATTGAATCTACTTTTTTTTTTTTTTTTGAGACAGGGTTTCTCTGTGTAGCTTTGGAGCCTTTCCTGGAATTCACTCTGTAGCCCAGGCTGGCCTCAAACTCACAGAGATCCACCTGCTAAATCTACTTTTAAACTAAAAAAGCAACTACTACTCTTAAATATTTTACATTGGTATAGATTTTTGCATACTGATACAAATTTAAGGTTATTTTTGTTATATGTTTCTACTCTTGTTTAAGGTATTGCACCTATATAGCTCATTTAAAAATATAATGTAAAGTTCTAGTCCTTAAAGGCTATTATTACAAACTGTTTAAGATAATTAAGAAATGCAGGTTAGTAGTTAGTCATATGTAACAATCAAACTTGTAGTCATGTTAGTTATGTTTTCAAGGTCAAACAGAGATATATTTTAAATAGATGGTCTTCAAACACTTCAAAGACCTACAGAATATGTCATTTAAAATGTTTTAATAACATAAGGCTTTTCATGACAGTTAGACAGACACATCTGCTCCTGGCAGTACCAATCTACTTCAAAACAGATGATGGGCATCAAAGAACCTCCATACAGAGTTTGCTTTCATTATGGCAAAGTTAGCCACTGGGTAAGAAACTACCCTTGCTTCGACTGCTGACAATATGTTGTCCAAACTGGACAATCAGAATACAAAAGAAATCAAGTACCAAACTTTGCCAAGACAAAGTAGGACAGTCCTTCAAAATTCCTGCTTCACGTAAAAGTCTATCATATATTCTAGGCCTGTAGGCCAAGGATGGTTGCCCCAACGTTACAGAGGAACCTTGGGTGACTGTCCAGGCAGCCAGCTGTCTCTGTTATTTCTGTAGTTTTAGAAGTTGCTTGCTCTGCTCTTCCTGATCAATCAGGTAATATTATATCCTTCTTGGGTCTTCAATGGGGTTAAGACTAGATAGTTATAGTTACAGTTTTCCTTGATACTAAATTCAAAAAAGAAACATGCATAAGTGATGTGAAGTTTGTAAGGTTAAGAAACATAAAAAGCTAAGTTGTTTATCTAAGAAGATGTTTTAAGGTCTAAAAAGATGTTTTTTAGGATGAAAATACAAGTTATAATAGAAAATGGTTTAGGTATAAAACTTTGGACTCACTAAGATAGAATAGAAAATAAAGTACTTTCTCCAAATTTGCCAAATGTAAATGACTGAACATTGTGATAATTCTTGTTCTTACTGTTTTACTATGTTAAGAGTTAAAACCTTTTTATTTAGACAAAAAGGAGGAAATGTTGTGGGATATTTATACACTGTGTATTGCTGTGACTAGTGTAATAAAAAGCTGAATGGACAATTTGCTAGGCAGGATGTAAAGGCAGGATTTGCAGGGAGAGAAAGGAAGAGGAGGAGGAATCTAGGCACACAAGGGATGCCAGGACACATGGAGAGGAAAGAGGAGGTTCAAGATGGAAGGGAGGCTGTAGGCTGATGAGAAACTACTACTACAAGGAAATCCAAGTGAATTGGAAGCTCAGGCTCAGTGAGACCCTAGCTAGAAAACTAAGGTAATGAGAGTTGAAAACATCTATATCAATCTCTGACTTCCATACACACACACACACACACACACACACACGCACACGCACACGCACATACATACACAGTTCTTACATTTTAATGACAAAAATGTCAGTTAATGGTAAATAAAAAAGCAAAGTAGAAAAGTATAAAACTATCTATTCAACCCATATATTAAGAAACAAAAAAATAGCCGGGTGGTGGTGGTGCACACCTTTAATCCCAGCACTTGAGAGGCAGAGGCAGGCAGATCTCTGAGTTTGAGGCCAGCCTGGTCTACTGAGCAAGTTCCAGGACTACACAAAGAAACTCTGTCTCAAAAAAGAAAAAAAAAAAAAAAAGGAAACAAAAAATACAGTAAAATGTCAGCAATGGCCTTATTTTGTGCTGTGTGTGTGTGTGTGTGTGTGTGTGTGTGTGTGTGTGTGTGTTGTATGTGTGATACAGGTACCCTCAGAGTCCAGAAGAGGGCATCAGATACCCTGAAGCTGGAGTTACAGGCAGTTATAAGTGTCTGACATGGGTACTGGGAACCAAACTGGATCCTCTGCAAGAGCAGTACATGCTCTTAACTGATAAGGTCTCTCTCCAGCCCTAAAAGGTTTATTTTTATATTTAATTAGGTATATGTGGTGGGGGGGCATATATACACATGAACGTAGTTGCCCACAGAGGCCAAAAGAGGGTATCAGATCCCCTGGAGTTGTAGTTACAGGTGGTTGTGAGCATGTGGGCGCTGAGAACCAAACTCAGTCCTCTGCAAGAGCACTGCACATTCTTAACTGCTGAGCCATCCCTCCAGCCCCTACTTTTTCACTGCTTTTCAGAACATTATCTTTACAACTGGAAGAAAAAATTATTAGCAGTGAGAGCATCAGGCTATTTGAATGCTATCCTGTGACAATGTGTTAATCTTATGATCCACTAACTTTCAGTTTGTCAGCCTTTCCCTGCAAGTCTGGGAATGGCAGCAGCCAGAGCTGAGGATCATGTCTCACCCCCGTCTACCTTGTATCCTCCCAAATAACAGGAGCTGAGCCGAGACTGAACAAATGAGAAACTGTGGAAAAGAAGACTTCACATCATGGGACCTACTAAAGAACAGACTTCCAAATCTTAACCTCTAATGCAGCCAGAAATCAAAACACAAAAGAGAAGCCATTTTTTTTCAATTATTATTTATAAAGCTGCAATGTTAAGCATACCACTCCTTCATTAATTCAGGAAATAGGTTAAGGTATCGATTTCTATTTGGAGGGATCTCTTAAGTGGGGCTTCATAAATTACCTTTTCTTGGCTGGCCAGTGGCACTGTTGGCCTGAGTTTGATAAACTCCATCACTCTGTACACATACCAGATGAGAATCTGCTTCTGTACTAAAACTAGCTCCAATGCTGATGACATGCTCATTGGAAGAGTTTATTACCTTCATTACCTGAGGAAAAACCACCACATTTGTTAAAATACATTTTCAACTTCTATGTCTAGTCTAGAAGTTGTATTATTGATCAACTTTATCGGTAATGTGACAAAAAAATAAGGAAAATAAAATCTCAATTAATAGATAATAAAGAAAAAGGTTGAAAAAACTGGATCAAACAAATTCTCTATTAACAAACCAATTCTAAAAATTTAAAACATGTTGTCATTATAAAATATATATCTTCATTCAAAACAACAACAACAACATAATCCAGGCTCAGGAACTCCTCTGTTCAACTGTCTTTATATCTGGATAGAGCAAGTACACTTACATCACTGTACTTTTTCCGAGGTATTTTTATACAGCTTTTTCCCATTTCCATATGAATCAGCAGCTGATCGATGTTATGCAACGTATACTGGTAATTTCGAAGATCCTACATAAAATGATCACAGTTCCATCAACATTTATTTACCCACCCATGAAACATTTCTATCAGTACCTGGAGTGTAAGCCTTCTGACACAGTCCTATCAAAATGCTATCCAGAAACAGCTCCAACTAGAAAAACAAAACACCGATATAAAAGAAAAAAGAAAACAAAAAACAAAAAACCCATAAACTAATCCTTCCAACTACTACCCAAAAGTAACAAAGAATAATGTCAGAAAGAAATCTATGGTGTTTGGAGACCACTCTCCTTTCCTTTTACAACTCTCCCCAAATAGCAAAGTTATTTTCATAAGTGTGCCCAAAGGCTCATATGTTAAAGGCTTGTTCACAGCTCATGGTGCTACTGGGAGGGGAGGAGGATCTAGAAGGTGAGGCCTAGGATTCTAGAGGCATGCCTTTGTAGAGAACAGTAGGATTCTAGAGGCATGTCTTTGTAGAGAACAGTAGGATTCTAGAGGCATGCCTTTGTAGAGAACAGTAGGGTTTTAGAGGCATGCCTTTGTAGAGAACAGTAGGATTCTAGAGGCATGCCTTTGTAGAGAACAGTAGAATTCTAGAGGCATGCCTTTGTAGAGAACAGTAGGGTTCTAGAGGCATGCCTTTGTAGAGAACAGTAGGATTCTAGAGGCATGCCTTTGCGGAGAACAGTAGGATTCTAGAGGCATGCCTTTGTAGAGAACAGTAGGATTCTAGAGGCATACCTTTGTAGAGAACAGTAGGATGTTAGAGGCATGCCTTTGTGGAGAACAGTAGAATTCTAGAGGCATGCCTTTGTAGAGAACAGTAGGATTCTAGAGGCATGCCT
>CABHPR010127422.1:0-12297 GCA_902168415.1 Peromyscus melanophrys
TATAGCCTTGGGTCAGCCACTCAAGGTATGCTTCCCTGGTATCCAGCATTCACATCTTTGGGGAGCTCATTAGATGTACAGATTCCTGGCTTCATGCACCATCCATAAATCTGAACCACTGGGGTGGGGCCCTGCCACCTAGGTTTCTGACTAGCCCTGTAAGGGGGATCTAGTAAACCATAAAGTTTAGAAAACCCTACTCTAAATGTCCAAGTATGGCTTCTTGGTGTCCGAGTCTGATGCTTCGTTCATAAGTTGTTTTCAGTGCTGCAGTCAACCTGAAGTATAATAAACCAGGCTTGGTAGCACTTCCCTGTAATCCTAGCACTCAAGAGGTAAAGACAGGAAGATCAGAAGTTCAAGGTCCTCTTGGCTGCATAAGCGAGTTTGATAATAGTCCTTGTACTCTGATGATAAAAGTATGCCCATGGTTATCAGAAAGGTAGCAACTGTCCCCATTTGCTGGGATATTTCTCCCATTGGTCACAGAGCAGTAACCACAGATGAGTGAGATTTAGACATTCATTGTGGTGTGATTGTGTCATTGTATTTTTTAATGTTATGTGTATGGGTGCTTTCCCCATGAGTATGACTGATCATCACATGTGTGACTGGTGCTTATGTAGGCTAGAACAGGATATCTTGTCCCGTGGGACTGTAGTTAGAGATATTTATGAGCCTCCATGTAGGTGCTGGAAATTGAACCCTGGTCTTCTGGAAGAGCAGCCAGTGCTCTTCACCGCTGAGTTTTTATGCTTCCACTGTTTAGATGTTCCTTCCCACTGTACCAGGGATGCTCCAAGCCTTGGCTGTCTGGAGGAACGCTGCTGGTACCTTCACTGTCGCTCTATCCTGGCCTCACCTCTCTCCCAAAGCCCCTGTCTCTAATAACACTTTGTCCAGTACTGTGTATCTTCCAGACACTGTGCATACAATTCTGTTCCCCGACCCCACCCTACCCCAACCATGCCTCTGCTAAGCCCACCCGTGACACTTTCTCCTATGGAACCCAGTTCTTCTGTCACGTGCGTACCCCCTTACATTCTGTGGAGTACTTCAGGTAGACACACGCTCTTTCCATGTTCTGCTGCCTTGGAGCAACTGAGAATGATGTTTCTAGCATTTGTGTGTGTTAGGACTCTTGTTCGCTACCTTGTGTGGGCTCCGAGTTTTCTAAGGCTATCGATCACATCCTTATCTGCACCTGCCCACCACGGCATCAGGTGCTTCTCTGCTGTATGAACAAGCATTCCTTAACAGTGTGCCTCCTCCTGGGTTGGAAGCATCCGGTGCTTAGTTGGCATGTTCTCCTTCCTGATTGGTCAGCAGTGACTCCCCTTAAGGATACAGTGGCTTCAGTGGACCTGACCAGCTGAGCATCACAGTTGGAAACTTTGCCATTGACCGCCTGGCTCTTTTGCTCTTTAACCTGGGAAATCACCAGCTCTGTCTAAAGGGATTGTGGTTTCAGGTCCGAGAGCTCCAAACTCGACTGCAGAGTGTCCAAGCCACTGGACCTTCTAGCCCTGGTCGCCTTACTTCTGCCAATCGCCCGATTAACCCCAGCACTGGAGAGCTGAGCACCAGCAGCAGCAGCAATGACATCCCCATCGCCAAGGTGAGCTCCCGGGGGATGAGTCTGGGGAGTTGGAACATTTCTCATCTTGAAAACCCCAGCTGTGGCTGAGCCAGCCATTGTGCAGACATACCAGTGCACAGACCCTAGGGGCCTCCCCTGGGACTGAGTGTCAACTCTCTCAAGCCAAGCTGCAGGGAGAGATAACCCACTAATAGGTTTAAGTCTCTCTCAGTTGCAACCTGTATAACAGCTCTCATTAATCAGCCTGCTGGAAAATGTCACAGCTGACAAGCCATTGTGGAGCGTTTTGTCAAGTGTGACCTCGCAGTGGATGGGTACTTGCTTTCAAGGAACTAAGGTTCAGCCCTTAGGGGACCCTGAGTGATAAAGCAATGATTATTCCCCTCAGAAGACTGACAGCTATACCAGCAAAAGAAACACATCACAGAGCTAAGTGTGGAGTTGCGTGCCTACATGTAATTCCAGCCAGGAAGCAGAGGCAGGAGGATCACTTTGAGTTCCAGGCTACCCAGAGGTACATAGTGAGACACTGTCACGATAAAGAAAAGAAATACATTGTTACCACTGTTCTCTGCTGCAGCACACAATGCTTTCATACAATCTTCTAAAAGGAGCCTGTCCCATGGTATAACTGGCAGGTGTCTTCCTGCCTGGCAGCCCTGATAGTCTCCACAATAAAACCTTTAAGTTTAGTGAGTTAGGTGAAACCACTGTTTCTCAACCACAAGTTATTTTTGTCCCCTAAGGAACATTTTGAATGGTTACAGCCAGTGTGCTACTGGCATCTTGTGGTTAGAGTCCAGAGGTGCTGCACAATAGTTCACAGTGGGCAGAACAGCTCTTCCCTCCCCAAGCTGTCCAGCCCCAAATGTGCTGAGCTTGGGAAGCCACATTTCAAGTTTATGGTAGCAAGGCTGAAATCATTGAATTGTTTTGATGAATCACTTTAGTTGACCTGTCTAAAAATTGTGTAAGCATGGCCTCAATGTATGTGGGGGAGTGGTGTGGACTTTCTGATATATATGTATTTATTTATTTTAAGATTGCTGAGAGGGTGAAGCTATCAAAGACAAGATCTGAATCATCGTCATCTGATCGGCCAGTCCTGGGATCTGAAATCAGTAGCATTGGGGTGAGTGTCGGCGAGGAGTAAGGAAAGAAAGAACCCAATACAGCCACACAGACTATGGTTCCTAGAGGATGGAAAGGTCGTTGTTCACTTCCAGTTTCTCAGTTAATTATAAAATGAATCCTAACAGTTTCATTCCACAGAAGCCAAGTAAAACGTGTAAAGTTTCTAAATGGTGAATTGCTACTTCAGCTTTAAGGGAGATCTCTCCTTCTATCCCGTCCCCAACCCCCACACACTTGAAATCTTCCAGAAAAGAAATAACATTTATTTAGTTACTGGTGATGTCAATGATTGTCTAGACGTATCTGCTTTATATCACCTTGCTCCACAGAGACCCAGGGAGTTGCAAAACTCCAAAAGAACTGTGTCTTTGCACATACATCTTGAAGGGAACACACTGTCCAGGGAGGGGGAATGCTGTTTTTGAAGTGTGGCCCAAAGCTAGTGGAGAATGGACAGGACCTGCCTGTTTAGTGTGAGAGTCTTCATAGCTGGAGCCTGGAACCTCCAGGGAGTGAGACTGATGGCTGGTGAAGTGACAGTTTCAGTTCTTTAAGGAGGATGTTTTATGATTAGGCATGAAGCTGAGAGAGCTAGCTTTTTTGATCCTAGGGCAAGAGGAGAGAACCTAAAAAAAAAAACAATCCAAAAACTCCCTTTAATTTCCTAGTTGGAAGTTTTACACTGAGCAAAAAATCACATGCATTCAGATTCTGTGTCAAAACCCAACTGTGAGGATAAAGGGAACAGCCTCTCTTTGGGGCCACCGTCACCAGAGACTATGACTCAAGAGTGCCAGGAGTCCAGGGTGAGAGAAGGAAGCCCAGACTGTATTTAATGTCCAGAATTTTCAGGACTCTAGAACTGATCTTGCCTGCTTGTTGATTCCCAGCATCACTTACTTAGGAGGTACAGCTGTGAGCTGATTGAGTTTCAGAAAATACTTTCACAGTTGTTTTGAAGGCTCGAGTTATACCAACCGAGACCCTCGAGACTCAGAAGAGTAATCATCTCCTGGAGCCAAATTCTTAAAGCATTTTGCCTTTAAGCTGTTGTATGTGTAAATTGTGCCTGGGGACCAGTGCTCCTGACCTGGCAACTCTGGAGGGACTTATGTTCCTTTGTACAGGTTTCCAGCAGCGTGGCAGAACACCTGGCCCACTCACTTCAGGACTGCTCCAATATCCAGGAAATTTTCCAAACGCTCTACTCACATGGATCTGCCATCTCCGAAAGCAAGATTAGAGAGTTTGAGGTGGAAACAGAGCGTTTGAACAGGTGAGAGCAACATGATGTATTTCATTGGGGGTGGGGGCGGGAGCTGCTCCCCACCCTCCTTTCTAAAAGTTCATCCAAACTGGCTTGCAAATTGTGACCTCCAGTGAGATGGCCAGGCTGGTGGGATTGAGATGGAGGAATGATTGTGGCAGACGAGGTCAACTTCACAGGGCTGGGACACACGTTCACACGGGGGTGGGGGTGGGGGTGGGGGTGGGGCGCAGGCTCATCCTTAGGTTGTGCAGACGCATTCTGTCTGACTGCTGTTACTATTCTAAATCCTTAATAGTTGGTGAACAAGGGGCCCCGCCTTCTCATTTCACTTTGGACCCTTCCAAGTATGTAGGGAGTCCTGGGAACAATCCATAGAGAATGTCAAGTAGGTCATGATGGCTGCCAACTGTATGGGGCTATGCTGCAGAGAGCCACAGTGGGAAGTCCTGGAATGTTGAGTCAGTGTCTGGGGGTGCTTGTGTTTGCCAGAAGGAGCACAGACAATGTGCTGGAGCCCTTCTTGGCATTGGCCCCGCATATTGGTCGAATTCTCTGCTTCTTCTGAGGGTTGACTGATTTCCTTTATGCTCAAGCATAAATAGGATGTCCCGAGCCTGTCCTAACTGGATTGAGTTTGCCGTATAACAGCTTTATACATTCTTCCCAATTCTCCTGCAGTTGGAGTATGCACTCCTGCCTCTTGGCAAAGACAAGCTTGAGTGTAATCTTAGTGATGAGGGAGCTGCTTCAAAAGCAAAGAAGTACCGTAGCCAAACCCGCTAACCACCCTGACTCAGACTCTGTTCCATGATAGCAGAATGGCTGGTTGAACAGTCTCCAGGAATGATGTGGCTGCCTTGACTTAGCAGTCTTCAGTGAGAGCGCAGGAAGAGCTTGGAAGGCTCATGAGCTAATCAAGAAGGAATGTGAACACTAATTCCCATCTATCATTACCGAATTCCATTCCTCTTGTGTGTGGCAAAATGGAATAAATCAAACTAGCCTGTTACTCCCTGCTGATATGAAGCTGTTTTAGTTGTGGAGAACAAAGGGAATGTAGTGATCTAGGTCATTTTAACGATTATTTTCTTAAATTAATGTGCACGTGTCTGTGTGAGTATGAGCATGTGAGTACCAGGTACCTGTGGAGGCCAGAGGCATCAGATCTCTCTGGAGCTAGAGTTACAGGAGCTTGTAAGCTGCCCAGCGTAGGTGCTGGGAATCGAACTTGGATCCTCTGCAAGAACAGCATGTGCTTTTTTGTTTATTTGTTTTTCAAGACGAGGTTTCTCTGTGTAGTTTTGGTGCCTGTCCTGGATCTCGCTCTGTAGACTAGGCTGGCCTTGAACTCACAGAGATCCACCTGGCTCTGCCTCCCAAGTGCTGGGATTAAAGGTGTGTGCCACCACCACCGGCCAGTATGTGCTTTTAACTGATAAAACATCTCTCCAGTCCCATCACTTTTAAATCTTGAAATTAAGAGGTTTCTTTATTAAATCCAAAGTTCTTTACAGTGCCAGTCCTGAGGATCACCCAGTAACAAGGTGGCAGCATTTTTCTCCACTGGCCTGGAACTGCTTAGCCTTGAAGCAGATATGCCCTTCACAACTGAAGGAAGCCATGTGCCTTCAGGGGGCCCTCTGCCCATATGCCTTCAGCCTTTAGCTGAAGATCTCTTCTCTGGGATTTCAAAGGTCTGCTTTGTTGCTGAACTTGGGGGAGGCACCTTTCTTATCAGTAATATGCACCCAAGAGAGAGCATACTATTTAGTACTCGAAGCTCAGGTTATGTGTTCAGCAGCACACAATGGAGACTCACAATGGATGCTCACAATAGATGTTCACAACGGATGCTCACAGAAAACCTCTTCATGTTCAACGTGTGAGGATAAGGCTAGTCCCTTGCAAATGAAAAAAATAAACAAATAAAAGCTTTGAGGTTGAAAGTTAAGTGATGAAGTCCAGAGCAATTATTTAACAAAGGCAGAATTCCAGACCCTGCCCTTTGCCCTCACCCTGTTGTCCAATGATCATGGCTGTGTCCTGGAACCTGGGGCTTCTTAGAAATACTATGACTTAATGACTGTTATTTGATTGTCTCAACATTAAAGGCCTAATACTCTCTTTTAAAAAATGCTAGCCTTTGATTCAGATTTTCTTGGGGTAGGGGAGCATACTTACTCAAAACTGTATTTACGCATGTTGCACATCTGTGTTAAGCGCCTACTGTGTACTATGCAACATGAAAAGCAAATCAAAGCAGAGAAGGCCCTTAATCTCATGAAGCTTATATTCTGTTAGGAAATACAGACGAAACACAGTAGAGGAAGCTCCAAGAAAAGATGTCTCCAAGACCCCGAAAGAGTCAAGAGTTCTTTACTTGTTAGTGTTGTCACTTGGGGTGCTGGAGGTTAAAGCCAGGACACTGTACAAGCTTTCCGACCATTCTGCCACTGAGCTATGTCCCTTACCTGAGGTTGTTCCTTGACAAGTGGCCTGGTAAGGTGTCTCTAAAGAGGGAAGGTTTGTCTTGAGGTTTTAAGGAAAAAGGAGCCAATGACAAGGCTGGAAGTCTTAGCCTCCAGGCTGGACAAAGGTGATGTAAAGGAGGAACTATACAATGACCAGTGGGACTGAGGTAGGGTAAGGCCCTGGAGGATGTACAGGAAGCAAGGGGGGCACCAGACAATGGCTAGCATGGGGAGGATGTACAGGAAGCAAGGGAGGGGCGGGCACCAGGCAGCGGCTGGCATGGATGCAGATTCGGATTCCATAGCAGATTTTACTCTTTAGCCTAAATATAGTTGGAAGGCATTTTTCAACGGGAAGAACAAAACCTGTTCTGCCTTCTGGAGCTTAGAGGTAAAGGATAGCAAGAGTGGGAGCAGAGAGATGTCTGTGATGGGCCAGGAGGCACAGAACATAATGGGTTCAGGATATGAGAAGCCTCAGCCACATTAGGGTCTGACTGTAAGAAAGGGTCTCAGGGATGCTCCCATGCTAGCCTGTGATGTTAGGTGAATGGTGGTGGTGACTACTAATATGGGGAAGGTGAAGGAGAGCAGGTTGAAGAAAATTAAGCACCCCCTTCAGTGTTAAATTGGAGGCAGTGTGTGACCCACCCCACCCCCCAAAATGGAAATACCAGGAGGCAGCTGATGTGTGGGACGGACACTCAGAGGGAGGTGTGGGCTTGAAACGATGGGAAGCCATGGAAACAGAAATGCCTCTTGGAGTCACAGATTGGATAGAACCACGCCTAAGGAGAGTGTTGGCAGAAGATGGGACCCCAAGCCTGAGCCCTGAGGAAACATCAACCTTCACAGCCTTTATATTCAGAAGAAGACCAGCCAGAGTGTTCTGACCTGAGCAAGGAAGGTGTTTCAGGCAGGGATGGTTCACACTCAGCCACATGGAAGTCAGTAGTGGGGTAAATGGCTTCTAATTAGCAGGGACCACTACACTGGAATCATAAGTGAGAAAGTGGGAACTGTTGAACGAAGCCAAAATGAACAAAAGCAGAAAAGCGTTTGTTTATAATACCTTACTCACTATGGCCCATAGGAGTCTTCATGACTCTCCCAGCAGATATGTCCCCTCTAGGAATCTCTATGCTGCCCTAAAATTTATGCTCAAGGCCAGTGGCTTCCACACTCCCATCACCCTCAGGAATCTCTTGCAGTTTCTGGGGTAAACCCCAAGTCTCTAGAAGACTTGCTGATATGAAGACAGTGAAAAAGTGGGTTCTGTGGAAAATGAATGACCACACCCAGATGTCTTAGGACAGAAAATGGAGAAGCTAAAGGGTTTACGTTTGTTTTCTGACTTTCCCTCAAACTCATTACTTAGAATTTACAGTTCTGAATCTAATGTAAACCTCAAAGTTCTTACTGCTGATTGTACTAGTCACTGGTATTGTTAGACATCTGACCTAGAAGGCCCTTTGGACATGGTCATTGGTCTCTGTAGACAGATTTTTCTTTCCCTCCAGCCAGTTCCCAAATAACCACACAGTGACTTAATATTAATTATAACTGCTCAGTTGATAGCTTAAGCTTGTTTTTAGCTAGCTCTTATAACTTAACCTATTTCTATTAATCTATATGCTGCCCCAAGGCTCATTTGTTTACCTTATCTACATAGTTCCCATCCTGCTTGCTCTGTGTCTCATGGCATCTCCTCAGACTCTGTCCTTCTTCTCCTCAACATCCTCTCTGCCCTAAAAATCCTGCCTAGCACATTGGCCAATCAGCTTTTTATTAACAATGAGAGCAACACATCTTCACAGTGTACAGAAGGATTATTCCACAACAGGTCCCTGGTCCATTTCCCACTTAGGGACAACCTGGTAGCATTTTCCTGATTGCTCACCAGTTCACTTTGCTCTGCAGGGTGTGGTTAAGAGCACTGGATCTGGGCTGACCAGCCTGGTTAAGTTCCAGGTCAAGGAACTTGACCTTTCAGTATCTGTATGTCCTCATCTGGACGTCGGGGCCATCACACCTGATTGGGCAGGCTCAGCAAACAACAGCCCTTATGACCAAGGTGTGGTTTATTGCCCCAGGCAGTATGGCTTTTTGCAGCATAGTTGGAGTTACTCTGAAGAGCTATGGGGTGCCAGAGCTGTTGCTTTCCTTTACTGTTAGAACCACGGCCTCACACAGTACAGACACATGGCATAGGCGAAGCATAGCCCGATACCAGTCTCATTTTGTTGTTGTTGTTGTTGTCTTTTGTTTTTTGAGTCAAGAGTCTTTCTACATAGCCATGGCTATCCTGGAACTCACTGTGTAGAGCAGTTGGCCTTGAACCTAAGGAGATCCACCCACCTCTTGAGTGCTGGGATTAAAGATGTGCACCACCACACTCAGGCCCTAGTTTTTATTTTTTATTCACACCGAATTTAATGATTGTTTTGTGTCAGTTATACTTGCTAAAATGCCCAACAATGCCATATCATCATTGTGTGTGTATGTGTGTTGTGCATACAAGTTCATGCACATCTGTGTATGTGTAGAGGAAAAGATAAACACCGAGCGTCTTTCTCAATCACTCTTTCACCTTCTTTTCATGAGGCAGCGTCTCTTACCTGAATCTGGAGCTCGCCAATTTGGTTAGGTTGTCTGGTGAGCAAACTCCATAGATCTCCCTTTCCTCACCTCCCCAGGGCTGGGGTTACAGACAACACCACTTTGCCTGGCTTTGAAGTGGGTGCTGGGGATTGAACTCAGCTCCTCGCGCTTTCGCCACAAGCATTTCACTTGACCAAGCATTTCACTTGACCGAGCGGTGTCTTCAGCCTCCCATATCACCTGTGCATTATACAGGCATAGGCATCTGTGTGCGTATGTTTGTCGGTGTTACATGTATGTGCTCTTGTGTGTACTTACTTGTGCATGTGTGTAGAAGCCAGAGGTGGACATTAGGCATCTTCCTCTATGGCTCATCACTGTCCTAGTTTGTGAGATGGGGCCACTCAGCAAACCCTGAGCTCACCAGCTGGCTGAGCTGGCCGGCCAATGAGTGGTCTTCCAGGAAGCTGCTTGACTCTGTTGCCCCAACCCCCGTACCCGCATCACCAGACGTACAGACGCACGCCACCATGCCTGTGCGGGGATCTACACCCAGGTCATCCTGCTTGCATGGCAGGCACTTTATCTGCTGATCCTCCCCCTGCCCCGTTATCTTACCATGACTATCCTGCCTACACGTCAGCGAGCCAAGTAAAACGTCAGATCACAGTCCCGGCGTGTGAGTGACATCACTGTCTCTTTCTCTGTAGCCGGATCGAGCACCTCAAATCCCAAAACGATCTCCTCACCATCACCCTGGAGGAGTGTAAAAGCAATGCCGAGAGGATGAGCATGCTGGTGGGAAAATATGAATCCAACGCCACGGCGCTGAGGCTGGCCCTGCAGTACAGGTGGGAGAGCCAGAGACGGGGTGGGGGGGGGGGAACACGTCCTGGGTGTGCCTTATTTATTTGTTAACATTTACTTATTTAACTTATTTATTCATTTACTGCATGCATGGGTGCATACATGCCACAATCCATGTATGGAAGTCAGAAGAGAACATGAGAATCTCTTCTCTCATTGCACCATATGGGTTCTAGGTTTCGAACCATGGTTTTGTCAGGCTTGGCAAAACAAATAAATAAATGTATTTGTTTATTTTTCTCCTGAGACAGGGTTTCTCTGTGTAGCTCTGGCTGTCCTGGAACTTGTTTTATAGACCAGGCTGGCCTCAAATTCACAGAGATCTACCTGCCTCTGCCTCTTGAGTGCTGGGATTAAAGGTATGCACAACCACACCTGGCCTATTTTATTTTTTTTATTATCCTTTTAAATTTAAAAACATTTTTCATACAATATATTTTCATCATGTTTCCCCCTCCCTCAACTCCTCTCAGATCCTCCCTACCTCCCTAATCACCCAAGTTTTTGTTCTTTCTCTCTCTTCCCCCCCAAAAAAAATCAAAAAATAAAAAATAAAAACAAAAGCAAAACCCCACAAATGAAAACCAAAATAAGTAAAAGATCAATAAGACAATGCCTAAACAAAACAAAATGAAACAAAAACTCCCCCCAACACACACACACACACACACACACACACACACACACACACACACACGCCATGGAGTCTATTTTGTGTCAGCCATGGGCATGGGGCCTGCTGCCCTGGAGTGTGGTTGATACACCCGGTAAGACTCCACTGGAGAAAACTGACTGTCCCTCTGCTAGTGGGTATCAGTTGCCCATAGCTTCTTGGTTATGGTTAGGGGTGTGGAGCCCATGTCCACTTCTGTTTTCAGTGCTTGGAGCCTGTCTGGCTTTAACCTGTACAGGTCCTGCACATGCCTGGCATGGTTTTTAAATATGGCTTAATGATCTGTGTTTATTGTGGATGGCTGAATCACCTGCAGATTTGATGCCTTTAACCTTGCTCATTTTTCTAAAAGACCTTTGAAGACATCAGGCATTAAAAGAATTCGGCAGTAAATAGCCCAACACAGGTAAGATCTTCAGTCTTTGGAATATTTTCCTTGGGATAAAGTTCCTGAAGCAGGAATTATAGGTCCCAGAAGACATGAGTATTCTCATAGCTCTTCAGACATGCCACCCATTGGTTTCCATGAAGAATAAGCCAGTTTAGTAAAGGCAAGGTGGCACACAACTTCCCTCCCAGCACTTGGAGGCAGAGGCAAGCCTGTTCAACACAGCAGGTTCTAGGACAGCCAGAGCCACATAGTGAGACCCTATCTCTAAATAAACAAACAAACAAATAAATAAATGGAAGGAAGGAAAAAAAGCCTGCATTTAACTCATTTATAAGTAATAACACTTTTTTGTTTTGATATTGTTTGTTTGTTTGCTTGTTTTTTAATTTTTTGAAAATTACACCTTTTATGTATTTGGGTGATGGGTTTTGCACCATGGAACACACGTGGAGGTCAGAAGACCGTTTGCTGAAGTCACTTCCAATCCTGGGGTCCCCAGGTCGAAGGTTGTCAGGCTTGGTGGGAAGCACCTTTCCTCGCCGAGCACTTTCCTTGGCTCGATTTGTCATGTTTAACTCCGTCCCTTTTTAAAGCTGTGACACGGTTTGTTGCTGTCCTCTGAGATTTGTTAGTGTTACCTCATAAGCCGGTTGCCAAAGTCAGAGAGGATGATGGTATCTTACTCTTGGCGTCTTTTAACCAATGTTATCTGTATAAGACAATGTCAGCATAGTCTTAAGAAACTGTGGTCACAGTTTCAAAAACAAAATCAGCCACTGTAATGAGACCAAAGCAGGATGGTGGTCATATTGGATTTCAGTTCCCAAGCAAACCAGGAGCTCCTCTTCAACAACCTTTAATATGGACCACCCTCTACCTTTGGTCTTAGAGGGTTGCACATGAGCACATCCTGCAGGATGAACCCGCCTTGCACCTTCTGCTTGCCTGCCTTTGCAGGGAGCTGCCAGCACTGTCCGCTGGTGGTCTGACTCTCTTCTTCAAGTCTTGGGGAAGGGTAGTGAACATGAAAACAATCAAAACCAGATGGCCCCCCAGCTGAATGGAGATTACAGCAACATTTCCCTTGTTCAGCCTAGAGAAACTCATCGGGTATTTGCTTACAAAGGAAACCTTGCTGCGGCCAGCCTCTCGTCCTGACCACATGGGTGTCAGGCGTGTGTGTTCAGCCTCCTGTCTGGACATGGATCTGTGTGTATCTCAGGCCACTGGAAAGGGACCCCTTTGTGTGTGTGTGTGTGTGTGTGTGTGTGTGTGTGTGTGTGTGTGTGT
>CABHPR010127422.1:12307-50117 GCA_902168415.1 Peromyscus melanophrys
TGTGTGTGTGTGTGTGTGTGTGTGTGTGTGTGTGTGTGTGTGTGTGTAACAGTATCTCATTATATAGTCGGAGCTGGCTTCAGACTCACAATCCTCCTGCTTTGGGAGATAGAGTTGTGCCCTGTCATGCCGAGCAAAGAGCTATACTTGGGCCTATCGTGTATGCTCAGCAGATGATAAGCATGGTAAAGAATGGCTTTTTCCTTCTCTCGAACATCCAAGTGCAGACTCTATGCACAACCTAACAGCATTTCATGAGGCTTTTGTAGGCAGTCTGTATTTGCACTTTCTGTGGTGATGGAACCATTCTGTTTGTGCTCAGTACCGTGGTAACTAGCAACCATGTGATGACTGCACCTGTGAAATATGGCCACTGCAAAGGCTGCCAGGAAGTTTCCCCTTGATTTAACTGGAAATAGCCACATATAGCTATTGTCTGCTGTACAGTACACATATAGGTCAAAATGATTAGCTCCTTAAGGAGAGTTTTAGTAACTATTGAGGGCTGCATGACAGATGTGAGGACCAGGCATCTGTGAGTGACGTGGCTACCCATGCCAAGCCTTTGGTCTCTTAGGCACTTCAGAAGGTCATGTGTCAAGTAGGGCTACGATTTCTGAAAGTTTGGCTGGGGCGCTATAGGCCGGTCTTTTTTCAAGCAGACAGTCTGTCTAGAGGACTCAGTTCTCCCTGGCTATAGCCAGAAGTCTTAGTTCCTCTCCTCATGGGTCTCTCCATCAGGAGGCCCCTGCTGTCCTTCAGAGAAGATGATCTGAGGGAGAAAGGGAGTGGGGGAATGATCTAGATGGAAGTCATTAAGAGCCTAATGCTGGATGTGACTTACCATCTTTTCTAGAAGTTGTGGACACCAACCCTGCTAGAGTCACGGGACAAAAGAAGAGTATACATACTGGGATGCAGGCTCAGGAGAGGCTACTGTGGAGGCTGAGTACTATAGCGGTGTCACATGTCTCTTTTGACTGGTCATCGAAGGGACAACCAGTTTGCCCCTCCCTCTTTTATTGCTTCTAATGTATTTTTCTAGAACTTAGGGTTGTTGGTTTTTTTTGTTGTTTTTGTTTTTTTAAACATAACAGCAAGCCACTAGTTGGTCCAGGAAGCACTTCTATGTGGAATATTCCTCACTTTGTGGGTGGGGAGGTTGAGGCAGGCACTGGTGATGAAGGTGGTCACCATTCCGTGCCAGAGCTGACGCCATGCTGTACTTTTCTTGCAGTGAGCAGTGCATAGAAGCCTATGAACTCCTACTGGCACTGGCCGAGAGCGAGCAGAGCCTCATCCTGGGGCAATTCCGGGCAGCTGGCGTGGGCTCCTCCCCTGGTAAGTGTCCCCCGGGTTCCCTCTGTGCTACTTCTCATCCTGTCCCCACTACGGCTGACAATGAGTCAAGTCCCAGAAACATGAAATCTGCTTGTCAAGTGTGTTTTCCATTTTCACTGCTGACTGAGTGGGTAAATTGTTTACATTGAATGAAGCAAGAACTGGAGTGGAAACAGCATCACAGACAAGTGAAAACAAACAAGCACTCCGAGGAAATGGATTCTCCCGGGCTGACAGTAGGAGCCCAGGGAGCAGGGCTCACAAGGCTGTTAAAGGGACCAACACACACAGTAAGTAGAAAGAGCATGTAGGCTTCTTCACCATGTCGCTAAAACTCAGCCAGTGACAGTGCAGAGCCTGTACTGGTGTGAGGGGACCACACAGGACAGTGCTGGGGAGGAAGGGAGTTTGCCATACCCTTACTGTGCCCTGGACACACACTTACCTATGCTTTGTAGAAACAGCCTTTTGGAAGAAACGACAAGTCCATAAAACTCAAATGATCTGGAGCTTTCCAAACCTTCCAAGGTGGGCATATGGGCAGGCCAGGTGTCCCCGTGTACGGCCACTAAGCTATCTGTCTGGAAGTTGCTTTGAGCTGTAAGCTAGGGGACGGGAGGGAGGATAATGAATAGCTTGTTAATGGCTGTGTACTTCCAATTGGCCTTGTCTCTCCAGTACCCACTACCACAGAGGCTACTCCCCAGACACGTTCTGAGTGAACCCCCATCCCTTCCACCTCTCTGTTGTCACCTTTGCAAGGACAGTTGGGGTTTTCCTCCCCTTAATTTTGATGCCCCCAGGGATCAGCATCAACCCTGAAGATGGGAAGAAGCTGAGCATTACTTTTCTTTCTTCTACCCAGACTCTCTATCAAGGGAGCATTTATCCTTGGGATAGGTGGCCACCCTTCATTCCTCCACTCTGCCCTCTGGTCCCATCCCCACCGCCTGGCCCAGCCCAGAAGCAGAAGCTCTGCCAACATTTCCATTAGAAACCTCATTTTTCAGGGTCTTTTAACTGAACCATAAAACTTTACTCCTCATATGAAACAGATCCTAAAATGATCTTGGCCTGCTGTCAAGTTTTTTTTTTTTTTAATATGTATTAAGCAAACCATCAATTAGAGGAGGGAAAAAAATCAATCATGTTCTAGTTTGTATCACAAGATGTCTTAACCTGTTCCATGAGCAAAAAGCATCTTTATTAGGCTGGTGCCTACACAGGGCAATTACTTGGTAGGAGTTGAAATGGCTTAAACAAATCAGTATTCAAACCATTTGCAATAATAATGAAGTGTTCATGTTTCCCTCATCCCAGATAACTTGTGTAGGCATTTGTATGATGGTACCATGCCTACTTTAGAACAGCGTACAGAGAGCAATCAACTGGTGGGGTATATGTAAAATTCCTAGTGGAAAGAAGAAACATGGGGAACATGGCTGAAAATCAGTTTGGGGGATATATTTTCAGTATGGGAACCACACATTACCGAAGAGTATTCTCCACAGTGCTAAGCATTGCCTAATTTTCATTCGTGCTGACAGTGGCGGATGATCTGTCACTCTGCCCATAGTGCTGTATAAGCAAGAGCTGGGTTGTGACATTGACTCACAGTGTCAATCACTGTGGTTGTCTTTGTTTATTATTGACTTCACAGGCACTCATGATGATCACTCGAGAAGGCTTAGCCCAGTGGTTTTCAAACTGTACCTTGGGAAACCGAAGGAGTGTCTTTGGGCCTCAGCAATGGGCACAAAGGGTGAAGAAGCTGTGTCTAGCCCAATGCCTGTCACTTTACCCAACCACATTTATATTTTTAATGTTCACTAAGGGAGTATGCTACCACTGCCTGACTTCAGCACAATTAAAATATCACCACAGTTCACTATTTAAAGTTTCATGAGAAAAACAAAGATCTGTGTTGTATGCATGGCAAGCCAGTAGTTGGTTTGGCTAACACGGTTGTTGTATTGTTTCCAAGCCTTCATTCTTTAGAGTAATGTCTTAGTCACTATTCTATTACTGTGAAGAGACACCATGACCAAGGCAAGTCTTATGAAAGATAACATTTAATTTGGGGCTGGCTTACAGTTTCAGAGAGTTAGTCCATCATCATCATGGTGGGGAGCTTGGTGGCACACATGGTGCTGGAGTAGTAGCTGAGAGATACATCCTGATCCAAAAGAGACAGGGGTGCAGCACGAGAGAGGGAGAGAGAGAGAGAGAAACAGAGAGAGACAGAGAGACAGACAGAGAGACAGACTGGGCCCCTGGCTTGGGCCTTGGAAACCTCATAGCTCACCCCCAGTAACACACCTCGTCTAACAAGGCCACACTTCCTAACCCTTTTAACCCTTTCAAATAATGCCACTCCCTGGTGACCCAGCATTTAAAGGCATGCACCTATGGGTGCCATTCCTATTCAAACCACCTCAAGTGGTTTCAGTTCTCAGCAAAGTTGAGAGGGAATACATAGATGTCCCATGCACATGCACAGCCTTCTCCATGATAAGTCAACAGATGTACCAGACATCATTGTCATCCAACATTCTGGTCTCTATCAGAGTTTCCTCCCTGGGTGTGGTAAAGGGACGATGACATGGACCCACCACTGCAGCATCATACGTCGTAGTTCGGTGCTTGGTAGTTGCCATCTTGTGGAGACCCTCTCAACTTTGTCTTCTTATTCCTCTTTCTCACTCTACTCTCCCAATCCTTGAGAGCCACTATTTTTGCTTGTTTTTTTTTCTTTTCTGTCTTTTTTCTTTTAAGTTCTAAGAGTCAAACCCAGTGCCTTTTACAACCTAGGCAAGTGATCTGCCTTTGAACCCTTTTTGTGTGCTTATGTATAGCATATGTGGATATATGCACTTATGTGGGTGGGTTGGCTTGCACTTGTGTGTGTGTGTGTGTGTGTGTGTGTGTGTGTGTGTGTGTGTGTGTACATGTGAAAACCAGAGGTCGAGGTCAGAGTTGAGGGTCATCTTCTATCATGTTCTCCCAATTAATTAATTAATTTTTGAGACTGGATCTTAGTATGTAGCCCTGGCTGGCATGGAACTCGCTATGTAGACCAGGTTGGCCTTGAACTCACACAGAGATCTACCTGCCTCTGTCTCTGCCTCCCTAGTTGTGGAATTAAAGGCATATGTTACCACCTTATATTTTTTGGGGGGGACAGGTTATTTCACTGAACCCAGAGCTCCTCAGTTTGGTTAGGCTGTCTGTCCCTCACCCACCAGGGATCTATCTGCCTGTCCCCTCCCCACTCCTCTCTAGTGCTGGAATTACAGATGTGTGCCACGACAACCAGCTTTTACATGGTTACTGACTATTTCAAGTCATGTCCTCGCACTTGAGTGGCAGGTACTTTACCGACGATGAAGTCATCCTCTAAACCTCTCTGAGCTTTTCAATGCCTCCATAGTTCTATCTTTTCCATCACAGCTTTAAAAGTCACACCAGGAACGTGAGTGTCTTGAGCAGGGGCTAACTTCATTATCTTGGCTCGAGGCTTCCTACACCCCTGTGCTCTGGCCTAGCCCTGTCACCCAGCTTCTGGAGCCTCCTGAGTCAGCCACCTTGACCAGGCTGGGAGGAACAGTGTAGAGAATGTTCCAGTTCCAGTTTGAATGACTTGCTGTATCCCTGTTGCCCTGCATGTAACTCTGACCGTGCTGTTGATGTGTGACAATGTGGCATTTTGCCGGCTTCTCCCTGCCCTCATTCATAAAAATCCCACCACACCGGAGACATGTGCCTGAGTGGGAAGAGACGCCAGCAACCTGGAAATGTGGAAAGTTAACATGTTAGGACTCGATGCTGATGGTGGAGATCATACTGTCCATGAGGATTATGGTACCCACGCAGAAGAACGCCTTCCCACCCCTTCTCCGTTACCCCACTAGCCCAGAGCACAGGCCTCCTCATTCCTCCTACTCATCACATCCTCAGTAACCGAGAATCAATTACAGAAGCAGAGCCTGGGCTTTCCTGACTCCTACCTGCGTCCATTAACCCATCGGCTTCTCTGTGATGTAGGAGACCAGTCAGGGGATGAGAATATCACTCAGATGCTCAAGCGGGCTCACGACTGCCGGAAGGCCGCCGAGAATGCCGCCAAAGCCCTGCTTATGAAGCTGGACGGCAGCTGCGGGGGAGCCTTCGCCGTGGCTGGCTGCGGCGTACAGCCCTGGGAGAGCCTGTCCTCCAACAGCCATACCAGGTACGACTCGGTGCTCTGCCCTGGGACTCCTCTGCCTGCGGTGGCCTTCTCACTGGCCCACTGTAGGGGACTGTACAGCTTGGATACGGCAGAGTTGCTTCGTGCTCACACCCTGTTCTATCCAAGGAGGCAGAGCTATGAGGAAGGGCTGCAGGGTGGCCTTGGTGTGCTTGTGTGGAAAGGACAGTCCGGGAGAGACAGGGCTGTAGAATGTGTAGAGTGTAGAATGTGCATGGGCACATTGTGAATGATAGAGATGGAAAATGAGCCTATTCTCTGTCTGGTGTTCTTTCCCCTGTACTGTTTCTTTATTATTCTCCATTTCCTGGAATGGCTAATATATCGTCTTATTAAGTGGTCTTAATAATAAAAACCCAGAGTCAGATATCAGGATGAAAGCTGAAAGATCAGAGAAGCAGAGCAGCCAGCCACTAGAAAGACTTCTTACCTCTAGGAATCCTCAGACTGACAGGGGCCGAGCTCCTGTCTCCATCCCACCTTATCACTTTCTCTCTCCACCCAGCCATATCACTTCCTGTTTTCTCCTCTCAAGTGCTGGGATTGAAGGTCTGTGCCTTCCAAGTGCTGGAATCAAAGGCATGAGATCCCAAGTGTTGGGATCCAAGGTGTGTGTCACCACTGCCTGGCCTCTCGTGGCTAGCTCCTCACTCTGATCTCCAGGCAAGCTTTATTTGTTAGAGCACAGACAAGCTAATGCTTCCTACTGCAGACCCAGCCTCCCCTGCACTAGTTTCAGATTCCACTCTCTTTCTTGTGCCCCTGTCCTTCAAAAGCTCAGCTAAGGCAAGAGGCTGGGCACTCACCTCTTTTATCAAGTGACGATGTATTTATAGCACCTCCTAGGCAGGCACTTGATCGTGAACCTGAGGTCGAGTTTACCATCTATGAATAAGTGGGCTCTTAGGAGCAATGAAAAAGAAAGCAGTGGAGACTCTAAGCATTGTCACTGGTGCACGTGGCTCTTTCTGGACGGGGGCAGGGCACCAGAATGAAGCCCCTGGTAGCTTTTATTTTGATCATTTCTTGTCACCAAAGCTCTGCCGGCTGTAATGCACCTCCTCCCCTCCCATGCCAGTTTTCAGACCGGCATGCAGTTGATAGGTTCTTACTGGACTTTCAGCTAGGGAAAGCCAAGGGTGACTCACCCCATTTTCACAGGTGAGAATACCTTGGCTTTGAGATGTGGAAGTGACTTGTGTAAGAGCAAATGCCTGCTAAGAGGGAAATTTTTCCCTTAAAACTATATTCTTCTGTTTAAAAACAGAAGCCAATGTCCTTCTCCATGATGTTTCCAGGTATTTATAATCTATAGTTTCTATGTTTAAGTAGATATTCAGTGCTCAGCTTATCAGTGAGAGTCTTCTGGTGAATTAATGAATGTTAAGAGTTGGGTCTTGCTTAATTGGCTGCACACCTCTCCCCTTCCTGCATATAATTCTGCTGTTTTGATCTGAGTCAGAGACAACTCCGGAGTAGGTCAAAAGTGAGGACAATTCCCTAGCCTTCTATTAGTGGAGAACTGACCTTAAATATTTGTTACAGGAGATATCTGAAGTAAAGGTAAGCTTGATTGTTAGAACATTTTCCTGAGAGATTTAATTGTTCATCTTGTATTTCTATAGGTTGAGAGACATTCAGACACAGACTCTGCTTTCAAAAATGAGCTCACTAAAGGCTGGGCCTCTAGGGCCAGGAACTGGCTCAGTGGGTCAAGTGCTTGCTGCGTGAGCGTGAGGACCCAGGTTCAAGTCCCAGCACCCACATAGACGCTGAGCAAGCATGATACCTGCCTAGAATCCTAGTGCTCAGGAGATACAAATAGGGCAAGGAAGACACCCACATACATACACACATGCACATACCCACACATGCATGCGAGGAGTGGGGAAGGGGGTTCTTTTTTAACAAATTTTTGTCTCAAATGGATCGTCCATCAACACAGGTTTTTAACTGTGATTCTAGTAAATTGTCATTTCCCCTCCTACCCTGTCAGAGCAGTTCAGAAGCTGTACAGGAGAACACACAGGGCATTCATGTGCCTCTCCATAATCATAAAACAGACACAGTTGGATTGTTTTGTAATAAACATAGGTTCATACAATGTTCCTAACCATCAGGTCACAATATTCTCAGTAATTTTATGTATAAGCCTTGGAATTCTGGCTCAAATGCTGTCCTAGGAAAATGGAGCTTTCTGAGCCAGGGCTTTGTGTGGCCCAGTATACCCACTTCCCTCCCACTGTGACCACCAGGCAAGATGTGCAGTCAGGGTGTCAGCCAGTGCCACCCAAGGTCTCAGGAGAGGAATGCTCAGGTCAGGTCCCTGGAGGCATCTGACAACTCCCGAGGACAAGAGGGTTAATGGCTTTAGGAAAGAGCAGCAGAGGGTTAGTTACCCAGCCAAAAGGATCAGAATGATAGTCACCTCTCAGCTGATGCCCTTGGCGGGACCCCAGCATGAAAGAAAAAAGAAAACCTTTCACATTTTAAAGTTACAGCTGCAGCTCTATCGGAAAGCAAGGTTGTCGTAATGGATGGAGTAGCCAGGCAATGCTGGTTGCCTCCATAGCTTTATCAACAAATCACAGCCCAGGTAAATGGACTGGAATGTCGGAGAGTAGAGCTAGGCATGAGCAAGCCGCCTCCCCTTTGTGACGAGCACTGTGCTTTCTGCTCAGTCTGTGGAAGTGTACTCACTGATCCAAATCCACGAAAGCACACAAAGCCATAGCAAGTGTGCCCTCCTCTTAGAAACTGGAATGGAGGCTCTTTTGTTTCAGTATAAAATGGGCACAGGGGGTGTGCAATCTGTGAAGGGTGATTCAGCCTTGCTGTGAAGCCTCCTGCCTTGGGAACCTAGGATGCTGGCTGGCTAGCCATGCTGTCTGGGGCACGATGCCCAAATTGCAGTGGAGGACAGTGGAGTACCAGAAGTACCGCACCCTCTATACCAGTCCCAGTTAAGATGAAGTTTCATGGGGCAGAGTGGATTAGACCAGTGGAACACTGTCTGATGCAAAGGTGTTGTCCTGGAAACACTATCGCAGCAGCAAGCAGCAAGGAACGAGAGTCACACAGGCCTGGCTGTTACAGTGCCATATTACAGAAAAAGAGAGGCCCTTGCCCCAGGTATCAGGAGAGAGTGTTCAAAGTGGGCGGGGTTGGGGGGGGGATGCTTGCTAGTGTTAGTGAGCAGCACCAGCACCCAGCTGAGACATGCTAGTCCTGTTCTAGTCACTTTCCTTCTCCATTCATGTGACTACAGTAGCAATACGAAATGCTTTCTGTACCTCTTTTCCTCCTTCTTAAGACCTAACTTTAGGAACCGGCCGAATCCGCACAGCCATTTGTAAAAGCCAACAATTAAGTCCTAGCATTACAGAATTAATTAATTAATTACCAGGACACTGGGTAATACTTTGGGATAGAATTCCATCATATCACTGGGGCTTTATAAATTAAGATTTGGGGTTGCAACGGATAGAAATACATAAACAGCTTAAGAGGGGTTCTGATTGAAAGGCTACCGGGCCCTATATGCATGAGATGAACGCCAGTTTAAGGCAGAGGGCTGTCATACTTCTGAGTGGCAAGTCATGCAGGTGAACAGTCACACATACCAGGCTCTGTGTCCCGCCTCTGTGTCTCTGTGCTGGCTGCATTTTCCTCCTGTTACAGCAACCTTCCCTGGATGACAGAAAATCAGCAGACAGCCTGTATGTCTATCAGAGGCTAACTGGTTCGTTAGTGCCATAAGAAAAACCTACCTGGGTGGGACCTGGTTCTTTTAGGCTCCAGGATGGGTCATCCGGAAGTCAGAGATGGCACCTGGTGCAGAAGAACAGAAGAAATGGCATTTGGCATCTAGAGCTAGTTTGAATGGTGTGTCAGAAAGCAGACAGGGTAGGCAAAGGGCAGGGGTTTGTGGGTAAGCAGAAAGCAGGGGTTTGTTTTTGTTTTTGAGCCTGGCAGTCATGCACCTCTCCTGGACTGTGGCTAGCAGCTTGAGCAGAGAGTTTCCAGCAGAATGTTCTGGTAATTAGCTGTTGCAGACTAAGCTATCTTTATCGGAGCTCCATCAGAGCAGAGGATCACCAAACGAAACCTATGGCTCTTGTCTAGCTCCTCAGAAAACCAGGGTGAACCACAAACATGGATAGCTGAGTATGCCCGGGCTCTTCATCTGCAGGCTTTCCTTCCATCCTGCTCTCAGAGCACCTCCAGGCTCTGGAGAGGAGGGATCAGGCTGCCTGTAGAAAGTGATTTATTCCCCTTGACAGCTGAGCTCATTCTGCATTCCAAGCTGGGAGAGGTAATGGATGACTTAGCCCTTGCCCAGCAGCCAACAGCAGCCCCCGGGAGGCCAGAGGAAGGGCCAGTGGCTTCTCCTCCTTTTCCCATCATCATAATCAAATTGGGCTGTGGAACATTAAGGGCATGAAGCAGAATTGTAATTACCTTCGCCTGATCTGCTCCCCGCTGGTATCCTAGAAGGGAGAGAAGAGAGCTAGGCTGATGAGGCATGGGCTGTGGTGCTTGCCTTGAAATTCAGCTTTCCCTGTGTAAGAGCAGTGAAAGCTTTTACCTCCCAATAGGGTAAGATCTGTGGACCGGGATATTTGTGCTTTTTTTCTTCATATATAGCAAAGACAGTAGAAACCAAAACTGTCCTTTTTGGTCAGTGACCAACTCCAGGTCCCAGCAGGCAAAGGAACCCAATACTCCCTGCCCACTAATGTTCTTCCAGATGGGTCTAGGTGGTCTCTGAGGCCTTTGAGAACTGACTTCTTGTCTCCTCCGTTGCAGCTTTTCTGCATGATGGCAGGTGTCTAGACTCTAAGGGACAGTGAGGCTGGTGGTGGGCCTCTTTACTCAGCTGCCAGGGAAGTGTCCCTTATCCTGTTCCTCACCCAGAATGCACACGGGGTGGGCACCACCAGCTGGTCCTTCCACTGTGTTTCTGTTGACTGCAGCCAGATGAGTTAGGCAATTCCCTCAGGGCCGTGAGGCTGGGGTGTGCCCAAAGAAGGCTGTGCAGGTGTGACCGGCTTCAGAGGCCTGCCAGCAATCACGGACATCCACCAGAACAGTTTAGCACATAGCAGCCCCACCCCTAGAAAAATGTGAGGACAGCCAGTTGGTTATCTGCTGAGTTTCCATTCCTTGCTGTCCTGGTGGCAGGCACAGCATGGAGTCTGTCTTAAGGAACAGATTGTTGTCATCCTTTCCCCACTCCCAGAAGTCTTGACACTGTGGGTGTTGGGGGAAGGGAGTGCCACCCCAAACAAGCCTAGGAGAGACTGAAGCCACTACCTCGGAGGCTATCTGAGAACTGATGGGGCAGATTAGGCCCACCGGATAGAAATTCTTCCTTACTATCTCTTTCTTTTGGACAGAAAAGCGAGAGAGCCCCATCTAGCTTTGAATTCTTTTAATTTTGCAATTTCTATCTGGAATAAAAATTAACAAGGTTGCTTCAGTTATCAATGTCATAGTTCCAAACTTTGAATTTTGCAATTTCTATCTGAAATAAAAATTAACAAGGTTGCTTAGTGTCATGTGAGTGGCACAGGGATATCGGTGATTCTCTGTATTTGGTTTGGTAAATACTTTTTAATGAAAGGAATGGCTTGAACCTGAGTTAAGGTGGTGTCCTGGGGAGAGATTTAGCTGCTGAGGTTGAGGCCTCCTCCCAGCTGTCTGGCAGAGACAAGCCCCATTGTTCCTCTTGCCTCCTTGTGGAAACCCAGGGCTCCTGGAAGCAATCTCCACACTCCACCCTGTGGAATGCCTGGTGAACAGTGCTGTCACCTGGGCTCCTCCACCTGGGGAACACTAGCCTTCTGTCCCTTTGTCACTGCTGAGTGCAAGGAGGTGAGCCCTACCCGAAGGGGTCAGTGTGTGTGTGGCATGCCTACCCCTTAATTGTTTGCAGACAGGTGCTGGTGAGTCCCTCTGGTTCTGTAGGACTTGCTCTAACATACCCCATGTGGCAGGTTTGCCTGGCTCTGTCCTGATTCCTTCAGCAGCATGCATGGTTGTTAGGGGTGGTTAGGGTTTGTAGGGGGGTAGTGCTGAGGCTTCTGGCTGGGAGGTGGTATTACTTCCTTCTCATTCTTTCTAAAACATAACACACATGATGACCCCTTGTTTTTATCTCCCCCCCCCCCCAGCTTTCTGCTCACACTTACTCCAAGCTACTAGCATCTCCCCCAGAATTGTTGGAGTGGCCCCCTCCTGGGACCTCTCTGCCTTTTCCCTTGCCTCCTTACGTCTTTCCTCAGCATAGAGACAGACCAGAGATCTGGACATGTAAATCTGGCCAGGGCCTCCTCTCACAAGCACACAAAGTAATGTCCATTCCAATGCCAGAGAAGATACTGTCCTTACAAACCCTTCGTGTTGTGACACCTGGTCGCCCCCTGCACCCCTGCTGGCCTGTTCCCCTGTTGCTGTCAGCTGGTTGATTCTGCATGGACCATAACTCCTTGCAGGCCAAGCTTGCTGTTTGGGAGGTTTGTGTTTTCTATGTACTCAGCCCTGATCAGCCTCCCTCCAAATATCCACGGGGCTCTTTCTTGTTCCTGCCTCCTTTAGGTCTAGTGGGTTGTTACCTTATCACGTAGGCCTTCCCCTTTGCTATTTCAGATAGTAAACCTATCCGCACTTGGGATTTCCCGAGTCTCTCATTTCACTTTTTATCACGGTGTGTGTCATGTGGGCTATAGTACATAATGCCATTTGCTTATCTCTGCTGTTAGAATATGAGTTCCATGAAGGTAGGGGTTTTTCCAGGGCCTAGAAGGGTGCCCTATGAGAAGCACCCTGATATTTCTGAAATAAGTAACAGCTATGTTTATTGAGTGCTTACGGTATACTGATTTAAGTACCTTACATTTCACTTTGTTTTATCGTCGTCATAACTTTACAAAGCATTGATGTTATGACGTAGCCAGGAACCATGGCATCTACAGTGTGTAAGATGCTTGGGTCACAAGTGAGTGTGGCACTGCAGCATGAGATCTCTGCAAAGGGAAAGAGCCAAAAGGAGATGTACAAAGCTATGACTACCCATGTAGATGTGGCTACATGTGTGCCTTATACAGCAGTCATATGTCCAGACATACACACATGCAGAAAATGATTTTTAGGGATTTGAATATAAAGGCTGGGGTGTTGGAATATTCAGATCATGCTCAAGCCCCAAAGGAAGAACTTTTGTTGAATCCTTTGTCCAGGGCTGTCTGGAGGCAGAATTTCTTCCTCTCTGGGCCTTCAATGGACTAAATGAGGCCTATCCATAGATGGTGACTACTCTCCTCCACCAACATAACTGTCTAGCATCTAAAATAGACCCTCATGGTATCAGCTAGATGGTTTTTTTTTTTGAAAGTACCTGAGTACTGTAGCCAAACTAGATGGCATAGTAAACTCCCTTCCCAGTGCCTGAGAGGTATTCAGTCTGATGGCCAGGCTCATCTTGTTCACGTCACCTCCCGGTGGCTCTGTCCTGCCCCAAGGGACGAAACTAGTAAAGGCACGTCCCCCACAGGAGCTTCCCATCCTAGAAGTTGCTCACATTGTTGCCTCTCTTTGATGTGTTCCATCATCTGCTAAACTTTACCTGATATCACATTATTATAGGAAACAGCTTTGTATACACATGTCTTTATTTCAGGGGGAATATCTCAGAATTCATTTTTAGAGTCTACATCATGATCTAAAATGTACTTTCAGTATCCATTTAGTCATTTGCTTATTATCTATTTATTTAGAGTGTGTGTGTGTGTGTGTGTGTGTGTGTGTGTGTGTGTGTGTGTGTGTTTCTCTTTTATGACTGCCACCACCATAATGGTGGGGAGAGGAGACAAGGTCTAGTGGTGATGACTTGGAAACGTGGGGTTTCTCTTTGTCCCTCAGCACCACCAGCTCTACAGCCAGCAGCTGTGACACGGAGTTCACTAAAGAAGATGAGCAGAGGCTGAAGGATTACATCCAGCAGCTCAAGAACGACAGAGCTGCCGTCAAGCTGACCATGCTGGAACTGGAGAGCATCCACATCGATCCACTCAGCTATGACGTCAAGCCAAGGGGCGACAGCCAAAGGCTGGACCTGGAGAATGCCGTGCTGATGCAGGAGCTGATGGCCATGAAGGTATGCTGCAGGTTCCATTTGTTGGGCCCACCTAGAGGGATACCTCACAGGGCCCTGAGAGCACGGCCGCTGCAGAGTTCAGTTAGTAATTACCTCTGTCCAGACGATAGCCAGTCTCTGTGGAGAAGGTTGGCTTTTGTTTGTGTAGAAGTCCTGTGGGCTAGACTTTATTAGAAAGGCAGTTGGACTCCAGAGGATGCTGTGGAGTGCCCCAGCTCAGTACTACTGCCTGTCAAGGGTTAAGTTAGACCTGCAGCCCTTGTCTAATGGTGATCCCTGATCTCAGTAGTGGTCGAAGTCCTCTTTGGATCACCCACGCTGGTGGGAGCTGGAACAGCAGGAGGCCATGGCAGAGCCAGCTTAGTAATTGGCTAAAAGCTCTGGTTTCCTGTCACCCTGGGGCGTTAGGGGCTCTAAGTCTGTTTAGAATTCGTGCCCTCCAATGAGAGTTGGCAGAACAGGGCTCTTCACCCATGGGCTGAGCTACCTGCCAGTATTTCTAGAGAAAGGGAAGCCATTGTCCTTTTTTGGCAAGTAGTTATGCTGCCATCCCTTTAGCTCAGGGCACCCTACATTTCACCCGAGCCCCAGCAGCAAGGAGGTTGATTGGAGCAGCTGGTGCAGGTCCTCAGTCACCTCTGGATTGTACTGCCAGGCCCTGCTCCTCACCTCTCTAAGATGCTGATGTTTGAATCTGGGAAGATGCAGGGCAGCAGGATGAGATGTGGGAATCCAGGCATCCCTCCTTGGTAGTAACCTCTATCCCCCTACTTGGCTCTTCATCTAGCCACTCAGCTCAGAGTGCTCACATTCCTCTGGCTGAGTTCTCAGGACTGCCTGTGAGCTTGGCCCTGAGTACAAAATCATAGTGACTTTGTCGCAGCCAGGAACTTCTTTTGCAGACTCTTAGACCATGTGACGTGAGCCATTAGCTTGTTCTTCTATTTTTTACTCCAAACATCATGTTTTCTTTTATCCAGAGACTAAGCATTTCCTTTTTATAGTTCAGCCAATATGTGGTGTGACAGATTTACTGCTAATCTGGCCAAGGAAAGACGTGTGTGTGTGTGTGTGTGTGTGTGTGTGTGTGTGTGTGTGCGCGTGCGCGCGCGCACGCATTAATGCTCTAATATTGCCTTTGCCACTTGAAATAAACTGCACACTTGAAATAAACTGCGCTCATCCTGGATATTTTTTGAAGATGTAGAAGTGGCGAAAGGCTTGAAGAACCTGTAACATGGACCTCAGGACCCAGAGCAGTGATTGTCCCTGTTCTGGCTTGGTTTTCCTCCTGAGTGCTTCTGGAAAACTGACAACCAGCCCCATCTTCTTTTCTCTAATGTGTTCACCAGTGTGCGCTGAAACACTCATTCCCTAGCCAGTGGACTATGTTGGAATTCACCATTTTGTTCCAGCATATAAATGCTCTTGAGTAAACACTACTCCTCTCTGGATGATCTACTGGATTCCTTTCATAAACCACTTTTCTTTCTGCACGTCCTGTCTTTTTGTTAGGATCCTATTCTTTACCCCTTTAATTGTTGGAAATACTTGCTTTCTAGTTTTTCACATTCTTTTATTTCTGCTCCCATAAATGCTGATTCACTGCCATTGCATATGCTAACCAAGCTGGTGGTGGTGGCTGTGGCCATGGAGCATGCCTTTAATCCCAGCCCTGGGGAGGGAGAGGCAGGAGGATCCTGTGAACTCGAGGCCAGCCTGGTCTACAAAGAGAGTTCCAGGACTATTACACAGAGAAACCCTGTCTCAAAAAACAAACAAACACAAAAAAGCATATGCTAACCATGCATCCTCAGAGTGACTCATTTCCATTTCCACTGGGGATAGAATGTACATGTCTTCCTTGGAGGACATGTCTCCATGGTCTCTGGGGGGTCTCACAGCCCAGGACTCTAGCTGTCCTGATCCCTTGTGACCTGTGGATTGCAGAGGTCAGGTATTCATTTTTAATATTTTTTGGGGGGCATGAGGATTCTTGTACTATCCATATACAAGCTTGAATTTTGATTTTTCAAAAGAGCTTAATTTCTCTTCTCACCCATAGCCTGAGAGATGACAAGTTCCCTTGCCACACCTCCAGAAAGCAGTTCCCTAGTCTTCTATTCAGGCAGGACTTCAAGAGTCTTTACTCACATAGGTGGTATCAACATGGCTGCCTGCCTCACGGAGGCCAAGGCCTGCTCTTTCATGGTCCTAAACAGATGTCAGGAACTTCAGAGCAGTCTGTTGTCTCAAGCCGCCTTGTGAGTCTCAAGCACAGACTTAGGCTGGTATTTCTGGTACTTGTACCTTCTCCTTTCCTTCCTATAAGCTTGCTTTTGTGTGTGTGTTCTGAGAGTAACCATCACATGAGTTCAGGATACACAGCCACCATAGCCTTGGGAATCCTCCTCCTGATAGCAAAAGATGAAATGGCTCCCCATAGGAAAACCCCTTCCGTTCTGGCTATGTCTGATCATCATAGTGAAGCAGGTTCGGCCTGTTCTGAGAGGTCACTGAGCACAGTGACTAATGTGTGTGCCCCCAAGGAGGACAAGCCTTGGTGGGTACCCTTCAACTCTTCCTTACTTTCAGATAGTTAAATGACTTACTTTCTGTGAACTCTTTAAACAGTGCTGTGTGCCCCAGGAAGACTGATGGTTGCCACTGTTTTCTGGCTCCTGGTCCAGGCTAGCATTGTCCTATTTTGGGTTCACATTTTACTTCACAGAAAACCACCAGTTAAGCCTTTTAGGAGATTTTCAGAAGTTATCTATCTGTGGGTCAGCTCAGCACGCACATGACACAGCCCTTAGGTTCAGTTCCCAGCATTGAGGAAACAAAAGGGTCTTATCTGATGGGTAGTTTCCAGTGGGCGATGGCTGCTCCTGCTGATTTCATTTGGCCCCTCTGAAGTAGATGATAGTATAATTAGCATTCCTCGGCCTTCCTGGCTCAGCTGCAGAGTGACAAGTGTGACATGGGAGTGAAATGGGAATTGGAAGGAGCCCAGTCAGACCTCTTTGCATGGATATTTCCTTGACAGCCCTAGGTGGATGCACCTTAGCTTGTGCATGCCGGAGAACAGGTTTCCACCAAGGCAAGTGTGCCCATTTGGGGTCCTAGAGCATCTTAAAAGGTTTTTCCTTACACCAAAGGAAGTCTGCTTGCCTGTGATTTCTACCCATGTAGAAATTCTAGTCCACAGGATGACAAAGCACTTGGCTTGTCTACCTACCAGCCCTTCAGACAGACATGTGGAGACAGTTCGTCCCCAGCTTTGAAGTGATGTCTGGACTGCGTACCTGTGACTTATAGCCAGGTCTTCCTCTGCACCCATTCAGCGTGGCAGCCCTTTGGGCATCCAGTGGAAGAAGCTTCTCATTGGCTTTGTGTGCCTTGTTCCACAGGAAGAGATGGCTGAGCTGAAGGCACAGCTGTACCTGTTAGAGAAAGAGAAGAAGGCCCTGGAGCTGAAGCTGAGCACCAGGGAAGCCCAGGAGCAGGCCTATCTGGTGCACATCGAGCACCTCAAGTCCGAGGTGGAGGAGCAGAAGGAGCAGAGGATGCGGTCTCTGAGCTCCACCAGCAGCAGTGGCAAAGAGAAGCCTGGCAAGGTAGGGCTAGGATGGGGTGGGTGTGTGGGTTGGTGTGTGGGTGGGTGGGTGGGTGGAGGGTACCCTCAGGGCAGGCCTTACCTTATGCCTTTACCTTGGGCCATCTTTCATGCTGTTGCCTCAGTTTCCTCATTTCCACAGGCACAAAAGGTCGTCCTAAGATATTGTAAAGAAAACAAATCCTCATTAAAAAGCAACACCTCACATTATATTGAAGTTTGGACGTTTTCCCATGCCACAGTCATATCAGAAGTGTGGCCTGTGCCGTGGTCTCAACCAGTTTCTAGTTGTTCCTCACAACAGCCATCAGTGGGTTGAGATGCTCGTATTTCCGTGTTGTCGTCTGTACTTATCGCCCTTAGATCTCAGATTAAGGAGTGCTAGTCTGCATTTGGGTGAGGAAAATAAGGTTGGTTCCACAGAGTGAGAGGTCTTGCTACGAAAAACAGTGTAGGGTTTAACCCACACCTGGCTAACGGGCCACTTCCTGCCCTCTCCACCACCCCTGCTCTCAGTGCCTTAGTAAGCAGGAAGGGTAGGTGGAAGGGACGCCTTGGATTGCAAAGTCTCTATGAACAGAGACCAGGCTTCTAGTCATAACATTCACAAACTCATATTCGCATCAGCCCCCCTCCCACGCCCCAGGGGCCTTTGCTAATTAATATCCAAGCTCATTCTGTCATTTTGTATTTCTCTTCCACATCTGCACTGGAAAGAAAGAAAACAAAATGCTTCAGACCCTAATGAATTCTATCCCTCACTCACTTGGGGGGAACTGCGTGTTTGGCACATCATATTTAATATTCCTAATACCAAGCTTCTCCTGACACCAGCGTGCTCAGATTCAGGACTTGCAAGCATATGCTGACTGGCCGATCACATAAAGGGTTTCTCACTGTGTGTAGTTGTGGGTACTGCAGGGCGTCTCCAGCAAAGTTGTGTACTTAGGAAGGAAGGAAGGAAGGAGGGAGGGAAGAAGGAGGGGAGGAAGGAAGGGATTGTTGCTTCCTAAATAGCTAAGAAATCTGAAGCACGCTGCACAAACAGCTGGCAGTGTCAGCATCCCCACCTCATTCTGCAGATGAGCCCATGATGCTCGCAGTATGGCACTCTGCTCAGCCAGGAGTCCTGAGGCCCTGATGCATCCCACCCACCCATTCTCTTGCAGGCTGTGATTAGATAGCCACAGTACGCCAGGACCAAGGTGAACTGCTGTCGTCTAGGAATGTGTGCTGGGGCTGATGGACAGACATGTTCACAGTACAGTTACAGGGTATCCCAAATGCAAGTTTCAATTACCAGTGTCTTGTGAGGCCATGGTCAGGACCTAGATATCAGGTTCTTGAGAAGAGATTCCCTGAAGAAATGACCCAGTAGGGAGTGGGAGCTAGTCGTTTGAAGTGGATTGAGTAGAGGTTAGCAAGGCCTCCAGCAAGGCAGGGCTTAGAGACCAAGCGGAAAGGGAATCAATGCGTTGGCTGGAAGGCTCAGCTTGCAGTGTTATCCCCAGGACAGTGGGGAATCAGGGAAGGGCTCGGATGGGGTTGGGGTGGGTTGGCATGGCTCAGGATCTGGAAGCTGCTGTGCCAAGTGTAGTAGCACTCTGGCAGGGGTCATGTGGTGGTGTTTTATGTAATCGTACCCAGGGTTAAGAGGATGGCATTTTCTGTTGCATTCACCTTCAGAATCTTTGCATGACCTTTTAAGCTTGTTGGTCAGTTTGGGATAGGGCCTTCAACAGAGCACCAGTGTCTGTCTAGGTATGTTCTTAGGGTGTGGTAGAATGGACTTAGCAGGTTCTTGCCAAAGGCCCATGAACTGAACATTTCCTCACAGTTCTTGGTATTTATTTTGACTGAGAAGTCCTGCGCTCTGCAGAGCGGCTTTAACACACAGACATTTCTCTGACAGGAAAGGCCAGCTGGCTTTTAAAAATGTCTCCATAAGAAGCTAAGTTACAGAGGTACCCAGTGCTTCGAGTGGGTAGAATTCAGTAGAGTAAGCGGATTATTCTGACTCTCAGATATTGGCTCTGTTTACTATTTCAGTGAAGTCTTCCATCTAGGGCCTGGAGTCTAGGCCATTTGTTGGTGTTATTCGCTGGAGATGAGTCCACCAGGGTAGAGAAAAGAGCCAAGCTTCTGGTGAGCAGGGCAGCAGAAAATTCTGGAGCTAGTCAGTGGTAGCCCTGAGCTAATGGCCAAGCAGTTTTAAATAATATTAAGCCTCTGTTTGTTTACTCGGGTCTGAGCAGCTGTGGGTCCGGGCAGGTGAGAGAGATTGATCCTGATGGCAGAGCCTGAGCAGGACAGAAAAACTTTCAGCTACATTTGTCCATCAAACCAGCTGCAGCTGCCCGAGGGAAACCAGTGTTTCCTACATACAAGAACTGCAAAACCTCACGCAACTTGCATGAGAATGCAGGCCCTGTCTTCTGAGGAGACTTCCACAGGCACTGCTATTTGAGCTTCCTGTCATTTGTTTGTGGCAAAATACTCTTCTTTGAACTCTTTTCTTCATACCGACAAACAATTACTAGTCCATGGGCTGGATGTAGCCCAGTGGCAGGTCACAGATGAACCTACAGCATCCACTCCTGTTCTGGAGAGTAGGTGATCCTGCCTATTTTAAAAGCTTCCCTCCAGCTTATAACAGCTTATACAGCACCTAGTTCCTATGCACATTGCATGAGGTTTTCTGCTGTTCTTATCTGTATGTAACAGACATTATCATATTTCAAGAGGCGCTGTGGGAGAGAGAGGCGGGGAGCCCAGACTCTAAGAGTCTTGTGAAATGCTAACATCAACCATGTATGCATGGAAAGTGAAATTGCTTCTAGAATTCACAGTCAGTCTTGGGTCACTGGGGGGCAGTTTTTTGGAGAGGTGCAGCCCAGGTGAATGGCACAGGGGCACATTGACCCCTTGGAAGAGGCCATTGTCTTTTAGAATAGGCTAAGGGGCAGGCGTGTCTCCTACCATCTGGACTTTAGTTGGGGGGGGGGTGGTCATGCCATCATGCTATATCTCTCTATAGTCTATACACTGCCACAGATCACAAGCTTTTTATTCTCAGGCCTGAAACACAACATCATCACTATCTATCCCTGGCCTATAGCCTCTAGCTCCAGCCACCTCATTTTGTAATATACCTGCTGCTCAGCATAACTGCAGAGAAAATAGTTTTCTTGTTTAGACATGGCTACTGCTCAAATGTCACTTCAAGAGTTCTGGTCTTACATTCCTCATCTGTAAAAGGTGACTCAAGGTCCCTGTGCGAGGCTGCTGCATGGCAGAGAAGAGGGGGACTTGTTTTTCTCTTCCTCAACCTGAGTTTTATGATTACATGGAACCTAGCAAAGCTCCCCCATTTAGAAAAAGCGAGCTTTCTCTCAAAAGAGTGGGATGTGTCAGCAAGAATATTTGTGTATATTTGCTTCCTGGAGAGACTCACACAGAGCCAGAGGGCCTGGCTTTGAGGTCTGGATCTGCTAGCTTCTAGCTAGTAACTGGGCAGGTAACCCCACTGCCTTGGTTTCTTCCATGGTGAATGAAGACCACAGTAGATAGTATAGTCTAGCTGCCTGGGAGGGTCCTTCCTAGTGACAAGGGAGTAGTGGTGTGTGACAGGCTTAGACCAGTGCCAGTGCAGTAAGTGTCCCTTGGGGTTCTCCTTAGTCAGGGCAACACATGAAGGTAATGATAAATCTGGGAAAAGAGGAGACAATGACCAGATTTGCTGCCTGGCTTTCTGTCAGCTGGCCCAAGGGTCCCAGAGGCATGGCACTGCTATCCTGTGCCCCATAGCGGGGATGGTTGTTAAAGTGCTCCTGGGCCCTGCTTCACATCTGACAAGGAATATGCTTGCCCTTCTCAGGAGTGTGCTGATGCTGCCTCCCCGTCTTTGTCTGAAGTAAGGACGAACAGTGACAGTGAGCTGGCCACAGAGTTCGCCAGCGCCATCCGACGGTAAGGGACCCTCATGCCCCCATGCTGCTCCTTTTCTGAGGGCTTCTCATCACACTCTCTCGGCTGCTCATTCCAGCTCATACTGGTCTGCCTGGAGAGAAGGTGGCGCTGGTATGTTTTCCTCGTGCCCCAACTTTGCAGGCTAGAAATGGAAAAACCTGCCATTCTGAAAAGCGAGTGCTGGGTTTTGGCATTTGGACAGTCATTCCATTGTCAATTAAGAAAATCTCTCCTTCCTGGTTTGCAGGTTGCCACACTGACTAGACCCTTCTAGATTAGGTAAATGGTGATACTGAAAACAGGTACCCTCCCCTTTCAAGACATCTTTAGTGGGACTGCATTCTTCAGCATCAGTAGCCCTTGCCAATGGAAGGCCTGTCTTTACAGTCCGTGGACATTTTCCTCCAATGTTACAGTATTTCTTCTCCCATATTCTACTACTTCTTCTTTTCCAAACAGAAAGAGATGCTGATGCATTTTGACCCGTCTTCCACAGCCTAACTTCTCACACTTCCTGTCACCCCCATTGCTCTGGAGCCCGGGGAATGTCTGTCCAAAGAGAAGTAATTTCATGTTTACTAGTACTCACATGAAAAAGTCAATTAAAAAAATTCTTACTTAACTCACTATACTCAAAATATCACTTCAATCTGGTATGCATTTTATACCTACATTACTTCCCAAGACCAAACCAAACAAGATTCAAGTTCTCTGTAGCTGCAGGCATCTATTGCACCCTGTGCCAGTGTGTGACATGTGAAATACTGTAGCATTTCATGGAGATTGAACTGTCAGCTGGGTTTTGCAGCTCACTTAGTCTTTGGTTGTAGCTACTGTGACAATCCGCCTCATGTTTATTAATTTTGGTGCTGAAATCATCTTTTTAAATGAAGCGATGTTCTCTTGTATCTCTATAAGAGTATTTATTGTACTTATTCTTCAATTTCATTTTGTCCCTAGCTGCCTGTACCCTTGCAAATGAGCTTTGCCCAAACTTCTACTTGCTGTTTCTGATTTGTGGACTTGTATTTCTTTCTTTTTGTTTGTTTCGTTTTTCAAAACAGGGCTTCTCTGTATAGCCCTGGCTGTCCTGGAACTCACTCTGTAGATCAGGCTGGCCTCGAACTCACAGAGATCCATCTGCCTCTGCCTCTAAGAGCTGGGATTAAAAGCATGCACTACCACTGCCCAGCTAGGGTGCGTGTATTTCTAAGCATCATGATTGGATTGTGAGTCTCCCTATCAGCATGCGTCCCTGGGGTTCTGTGAGATGCCGTCTACTGAGTGTGACAGTTCATCTGCTGGGCTGTTTGTCCCTGCTGGCTGACACTCACTGTGAGTCAGCCTAGATGACCCCATCTGACCCTGCCTTGTTGAGGCAGCTGGCAGTTTGATTTGATTTGGATCTGTCTGACTCTCCTTTCTGAAACAGGGGCTCTTCTCTGCATTTTCAGTTGAGGAGTCCTCTTTTAGGAAGAAGAAAATTGTCTGCCTTTCACGTCTCCTGGTCATTCCTGGCTTATGGCACACAGGAACATTAGTTGCTTTTTAAAAAGCTTAGGGAGTTTTACAAAATGCTTCCCTATTACTTCTAGGGACTTGATGTGGGAAGCCATGCCAGCGCACTCTCAGCTAACTTGATCCCACGGTGATCCTCCTGTGTGTTTTCTGCTATGGACTCCCAGTTGACTGAAATTGGCCTTATGGGTCCTTTTCTACCTTCCTGGTTTGCTCAGTCTCTCAGTCTTTCCTTCCAAGTTGGAATGGCCCTGCATTTACTTTGCAAATACTTCTTGGGATGTTGCTACTTTGTGATGACTCTGCCTGGGGCAGAAGACCAGCACAGCTTGGGAGAAATGCCTGAACAAATGCAATAACTTCCTTATGCCAGAGACTAGGATGAAAATCCACTCTCTGGGTCCAGTGGGGGAGTCTTATAGATAGTATCTGTAAACTGGGCTTGTACATTTTTCAAATTCCCCAAGCCCCAGAGACTTTTGCTGGCACCAGTAGGATGCACGTTGTGCTGACTAAACATAACGAGATTTCATTTATCCCTCGTCACGATGGATTTCCAATAACCAGCCTTAAGTTGGTTAGCATGGATTTCTAATCAAGAGCCAGATAGATGGAGCCAAGAAAGAACCAGAGAAGCCAGAGGATAAAAGAAAATAACATAATTAGACCGTAAATACAGCTTTGAAATGGGAATCATCATTTCATGAGGGAGAATCGTCCAGACACTGGAAGACTGAGGTTAGGGGATGTTTCTAATTTTAAAAGTGGAGTGGAAACAAACACCTTTTCAGAAGATGTCCATCTGGTCAGTAGCAGGCTTAGCGGCACAGGTCGGGGGCCTGTATTGCCAGTGTTTTCTTGGAGTTTACTTTTGTGGAAGAAGAGCACTGTGGGCCATGCCCTCTGCAGAGCAGAACAATGGGGGTAAGTGTGGCAGGAAGAGCACTGGTCCCTGTTATGAATTGTGCACACATGGGAAGCCCCCAGCTGGCTGGGCCAGGGTATCCCACTTGTGCAGGGGACCATGCTGACATGCTGCATAGTGTGGGCGGTGGCAGGTGGACATTCACAACCCAGAAACTGTATCCCCGTGGAAATGGGTTATTATAAGGAGGGATAAAGAGAAAGATAGGAAAAGACAGAAAGGAGAGGGAAGAAGAGAGAGAGGGGGTTAGAGAGTGCATAACTCCTGAGGGAAAGCTGAAGAGAGAGAAGGGGTGGAGTTTTTCCTTAAGAAGAGGCTTTTAGGGGCTGGAGAGATGGCTCAGAGGTTAAGAGCACTGGCTGCTCTTCCAGAGGTTCTGAGTTCAATTCCCAGCACCCACATGGTGGCTCACACCCATCAATAATGAGATCTGGTGCCCTCTTCTGGCAGGCAGGCATATATGCAGGAAGAACACTGTATACATAATAAATAAACAAACCATAAAAAAGTATTTAAAAAAAAAAGAAGAGGCTTTTAAGTCGGACTCAGGGCGGTGCCAAGGGGCAGGTTTTCAAGGGGGCGGATCAGAGTATTAACAGTCCCTTCTTTGGGAGAGCCAGCCATTCCAAGACTGGTATCCACCACCAGCTACTCCATCTGTCTTACTGCCCTGTTCCCACTCAGCTTTGATTTCTGGTAGGCCTTCACCACTGAGCCTCTTGGCATGTCTTTTTTTTTTAATCTTCTTTTGGGGTATAAAACAAGAACTCAGTGCAGCCCCACATTTCTTTTTATTATTTATTTGTTTGTCTGTCTGTTTATTTTACCTGCATGTATGCCTGATTGCCAGAAGTGGGCATCAGATCCCACTATAGATGGTTTTGAGCCACCATGTGGTTGCTGGGAATTGAACTCAGGACCTCTAGGAAGAGCGGCCAGTGCTCTTAACCTCTGAGCATCTCTTCAGCCCCACAGTCAGTCCCATGTTTCTTATATGACTCCCATCTGGTCTGGTTTTGTGCCCTCTATTTCTGCGAACATCTACTGTGCTTGCTGTATTGCTTCTGGTATGGCCCTGAAATCCCCCCTGGATGGCTAGGCATGTACAGGAGAGATGCTTTCTAACCAGAGTGACTTTACTTTTACTGTGAACTATAAACATGTCTCTGTCTGAAATCCCTCTCTTACTAGGATCCAGCAGGCCCTAGTAAAATTTGGCAGAGTTATCTTTCTACCAAATGAATAGGAAAATGGAAGCCACAAGAAGGGAATTTTCAGGGATGGCTTCCTGCGTGTAGATGTGTTTAGGCCGCCCTCTAGGCCTGAGCACAGCTGAGCAGAGTAACCCGCTTTATCTCCATCACAGTCATGGGAGCTGAAGCAGGTGCCCCATATGATTGAGAGCAGGACTGGTACAGCAAAGTTGAGTGATCTCCAAGGTCTCTCAGTAAGACTGGGGAAATGCTACGTGCCTTTGTGAGAGAGCCTCACTGCACACAAAAAAGCAGAGTCAGTTTTTTACAGAGGTGTGGAGCTGAATGTTTTCCTGGTCCTGCCCAGCTCCTGTGGCCCTGCAGTCCCGCAGCCACTCAGACCCAGTGAACACACAGAGGCTTATATTAATTATGAACTGTATGGCCTAATGCCTCAGGCTTCTCACTAGCTATCTCTTACATCTTAAATTAACCCATTTCTATAAATCTATACTTTGCCACATGGCACGTGGCTTACCGGTACCTTCACATCTTGCTTCTTCTGGTGGTGGCTAGCAGTGTCTCCTGTGCGTTCTCTTTTCTTCTCTCTTATCTCTGCAGCAAGAATGTCCCACCTAACCTTATTCTGCCTCACCATTGGCTGAACAGCTTTATGTATCAACCAATCAGAGCAACACATTTTCACAGCATACAGAATGGCATCACCCATCAGAGGTGCGCTGACCCACTCCTGTGTTTCATTCGGAAGACTCTACCTCCACCATATGTACTGGTCTGGGAAGATGGGAACCTCTGAGCTCCTGTGATCATACATCTGTCTGCCAAACCTGGGGGCAAGTTAAGTGCTGTTGGGAGGCAAACTTACTCAGCTCAGACCTCTGAGTGGCACCCTATACTAATGAGGTTATATTAATTCAAAGGAAGAAAGCTGTTCTTCCTCCACACTGGGAAGCAAGGAATACACACACACTATGGCCTCCCGTGGCTGCACCACTGGCTGCTACAGGCAGCATGTAGGGGCTGACTGAACACAGGTCCTAATCTTAGACAGCTGAATACCCCCATAGTGACAAAATATTCACAGCCACGCCCCCACTCACATCTTCTCTCCTAATGATCTACAATCACAACTTGAAAGTCATACTGTGTCTTCCCTTACAATCTTTCATTCTCCTCCACATGCTTTGCTTTCTTACCAATTGCCCCTGCCCCAGTGACTCAAAACTCAAGTGTCCATGATGAGCCATTTGCCCTTTTCATCATGTGTCCAGTCACCAAGATACCTTAGTGGTCACTTCTGATGAAGGTGCAGTGACAGTGTTACATCTCCAGGGCAAGGTGATGAGCCACAGCAGTCAAGGTCATCACTCAGTCTCAAGTAACCTCCTAGCTCATGTTTCAAGTGCTTCTCAACCCAGTTTAGAATCCTACTCAACCTCCAGAGACTTGTATCACTCTGTCATCACCCTGTGTTTCTTCCCTGAGCCCTCAGTGGTACCAAGTGCCCATCAGGGTCCTTGGAGCACTTGGCTGTTAGCAAGACTCTTAAAATTCGGTGTCTCAGTTGCAAAGTCATCAGCACACCTGTGGAATCTTGGCCAAGAGGGAGAAAATGACATCATTTGTTTCAAGAGCTATGCATGAACACTGTTCTAAGCCACAGACATAGAGGGATGGATGCAGAGAAAAGTGGCCAGTCTGGGTGCTAAGCTTTCCAACAGAAGCTCCCCTGAGCCAACAGCAGCAGCATTTTCATCATTTTGTTAGCAGGACCATTACTTCGAAAGATGCTTTTTAAAAAAAACTCCCACTAGCTGATTCTTCACATTCAGCTGATTTATAGTAGCAATCAAGCACTAGGAGCAGTGCCCAAACATTCCATAAATGCAACATGGATCTGCAGGATGTTAATGAAATACAGGGTGGGCCTGTGGGTTCATTATCACGGAAATAAATTGCTGAGGTCCAAAGCCGGAGTGTCTAGAGGGGGGAGGTAAAGGCCGATGCCCCACCAAGGGGTTTGAAGTGGGTGTTCCTGGAGTCCTTGAGATTTCCTTTGTCATTGTCCAGTGTTTCAAAAGCCCAAAGTTGGCAGCCTCACCTGAAATAGAGGCATAGAGGCAAAGTGGTGAGGAGCACCCTGGTACATGGCAGTCAGGGATAGAGGAGCAGTGTGCCCATGGCAGTGCCAAGTTCATTTCTTGAACGCGAAAAGCACGTTCCTCAGAGAATCTGGGCCAAAGCACTGGCTGCCATTCTCCTTCTGCTATAACTCCTGGGAACTCCAGCTAAGCTCAGACAGAACAGCTATAGAACCTTGTTCTCTGGGGACACAGAAGCCTGGCTCCACAGGCCTGTGCTCTCAACCAGAGCCCTTGTTTATTGCACATTCTACTTATCCCTTTCATGAGTCACAGGACTCTTCAGCCCTAAGCACCCAGGCCCTGCTGGAAGATCTCAGGGTGTGAACGCCAGCCAGCAGGGCAGCAGCACCTGGCTGTGGGCAAGTGTCCTGACTGTGCCTCGGAATTTGCATTTGTACAGTGAACACAATAGTAATGCTGATGGCGAAGGCTGTTGTGAGAACTGATTTTATCCTGGAAAAGGACTTAGAGATAACTGTTATCTGTTGCCTGGATAGTCTAAATGCAAGCAGTTAAGAGAGTAAGATGGTGGACATGAAGGAAAAAAAAGAGTGAAGGGATCTGGCCAAGCCATGGTACTTCTAGCTGGCAGTGAATAACATGAAGGAAAAGGCAAAATGCTGTGATGTCCTAATTTGGGGCCATTTGTCCACTGTTGATGGTGGTCCTAGAGGTGATATTTGAGCTGAAGAACCAGCAGAGGGTTGGAAGGACATCATAGAACAGAGCCCACATACATCCTTCTAAGTGTAAGTAGAAAGCACCAGAGGGAAGTATTCTGACCTGATTTTCCACACTAAAAAAGAGAACTGGCTGCTGTGTGAAAGCCAGATCAGAGCGTGGTCAGGGTAGAAGCAGAGAAGATGCTTAGCAGGCTGCCATGCTTATCTAGGTGTGAAAGGATAGCAGTTCGGACCTGAAGAAGTGGCATGAAGTCAAGACTTGGGAGACAGTTTGATGATGAATATAGGTGGATGGTGATGGAAGAGAGGGTCTAGCTATGCATGGTAAATAATGGTGTGGCCATTCGTCAACACGAAAAGCGTGACTTTGTGTAGAATTTCCAAAGTTCTTCTCTAGAAATTAAGCTAATGATGCTGTTAAGTGGGAGGCATCAGGCTGAGCGATACAAGGAAAGGCCTAGAGATCGAGATTTGGCCATATAGTTGTAAGGAAAATAAATGACAGTGGGCAAACTTAAAGAAAGGGTCAGAGATAAAATCCAGTCCAACCTAAGTCCTAAGTAATTACCAATATTCAGAAGTGGAGTTTAGAACGAAAACAGTAAAAAAAAAAAAAAAAAAAAAAAGGTGCAGGTCCCTGGGGCACTGCATTGATCAATAGCCAAGAGGCTCAAAGTACAGTAACATAAGGACAACGACTACTACAAGGTATTTCTGTGGAATGGAAGGCTGACTGGGACTGGAATACTTAGAAGGTGAGGAAGACAGGAATTCCATGAGTAGACATTCTAGTAGTCGTCCCCCCCGCCAGGAATCCCAGCCTGTAGGTACATGGCTGTGACTCCCTGCTGTTTGGTCTGAATTCAGTTCTTGTGAATAGCTATATGGCCTGCTGGATACATGCTGACCTGAGATTTCACTGAATCACAAAACTACTTCTACTGCCCTTCTTAGAGGGCACTCATTTCTCTTGCTTGTGCACAGAGCTGCAGTTCTGGTAGCCAGTCGATGGACAAGTCTTACCTCAGGGGCCTGCTTATCAGCCCCTCCCCCATCTTATAGTCCAGCTGATTTGGCTTTCCTTAGGACCCCGAGAGTACCACCTCTTAAATGCTTTGTGGGTACTTCACTGCTTAGAACTGTGACAACACACACCAAACCACCACTTACCTGTGTGATAAGATACCACCTTTTATGACCATATGTAGCCCATTTTTTTTTGGTTAGGGTGCTAAATACTGGAGTGGGAAGAACCATAACTGAAACCTGAACTGGATGGTTGGTCTTCGAGTCCTGTTCCACATAGAGTTATTCTGTTTTTACCTGGTGGTAGTCACAGCAAACAAAATAACAAGAGATTGTGCAATCCCAGGCAATCCCCAGAACATGGTGAAAGCGTTCATACTGAGGGAGTAATTTATATTTAATTTTCTCTTGTGTGGAGCCAAAGAAAATGCTTGCATTGGCATACAGTTTTATGTACAGAAACCACATAAATTCTTCCCTTTCTGACAGCCAAGCACATTAAGTTGGAAACTAGAAGGAACAGGACATTAATGGTTGAGATTTCAAAATGACTGGAATAGGCAAATGGGTTCTTAGATTTTTCCAAGTCATCCTGTGAGGGGGAAAACAGCCTGAGAAGTTCCCATAATTTCTGAGGGACTTCAACTCAGGCCAGGCCCAGATTCATGGCTTTGACCCAGAAAGGAATTCAGGACTGGTCAGTATGCAGCAGAGTTTGAGATTTTATTAAAGATATTTTATGCAGGAAGGTTAGTTCTCCTAACTATACATGCATCCAGAAAGAAAGACATAGCCAAGTTTGTTATGTGCTCCCCAAGGTAGAACAGCAGCAAACTAGACTTACCCAGGTGTGGGTACCTCAGAGGAGAGTCACAATTGTCTCAGCATCAAGCATACCTGCCATTTTCGGTTTCTCTCAAGTTGTGTTTTAAAAGGTTACTCCACTCCCATCTCTCTCTCTGATAAGTGAGATTATAGGGTGACTCCAGATATTTTAGGATTACAAACTGATAGTGTAAAACACAGCCACTCAGTGTGCACAAGGGATTAGAGAAGCATCAATCTCAGTTATTGATGCTTCACCAACCAGAGGCTTCCACCAACCAGGTTAGGGATCCCTTCCCTTCTTATGTCCCCGTAATTCTCTTTCTACCACCCATCTGAGCTACAAGCCACATGTATCATTTTGAATTTCCTCGATTCCACATTAAAATGCAAAACATGTGAAATTAATTTTAATAGCATACAGTGTAGCTCAGGGTACACACTTGCCCAAGGTTTGATTCCTAACATTGTTCCCTTAAATGTAATAGTGATATTCAGTCATATTTAACTCAATATAGTAATTTTTTGGCATGTCATCAGGGTTTTTTAAAATGAAATACCTAACTTTATGATTATTGAAGTTTCAAATTCCAGTATCCATCTTACACTTACATGGCGTCTCTGGGCTTCCACATTAGATATGTGGTGTTACTTCAGCATAGAATTGTTGGGATCCTGGCCACTGATCTATGCCCTGAGTCTGATTATAGGTCTGTCCCTCTCAACACAGCCAGAAGAACCCACATTAGAGGTGTGGCCTATTTTTGCATCTTCAAATAAGTGACATAGTTTCCTGGTGTCTATACTTCTTTCCCTTGTATATAAACTTAAGTGGTCCTAGAGGGACAGTTTTGAGCTCCCAGAGCTGGCAACACTCCATATCACCCCTAGCTGGGGATCGCAGGTCTGAGAGCATTTTTGCTTGTTTGTGTGGTCTGTCCTACTGTAGAGTTCGCTAGGTCCATAAATTCTCCTGGGTCTATGAGAACCCACTTGCTAGGGAAGGAAGTCCCTTTGTTGGTGGCAGGTAGGAAAAGATGGAGGTAGGGATGGTATCTCTGTAGAAGATTTTTGTTGTGAATTTCTTTGAGTTGATTCGAGTTTTAGTTTTCTTCACAAGTTCTTCCCCTTTTGTACAATTAATCAGCTTTGTGACCTCTGTACTCACACCATACCACATGTATACACAGACAGAAGAAAATTTTTATAAGGAAAGAAATCAAAACAAAACATAAGTACTTTTTCAGCCAGTGAAGGATGAGTAAAGGAGCACCCCTCCTGCTCTCCTAACCTTGCCTCAGCCGGAGGGGGGCAGCTGGGAAGGGTTAGGGACAGAGGGAGCCTCTCTCTTCTAGCAGGGAATGTTACCACTCTGTGATTCCAGTGGGAAACACGGCTTCACTTACTGCTAGTGCTCAGGATGAACACATTCCCCAGCAGGGGGAGATGTGTACCCTCATTCCTGCCTGCCTTGTGGCCAGCTATCCTGTAGCTAAGTAAGGCAAGTGGAAAAACCTAGTGAAGAATGAGTCCCCATAGCACAGGCTGGTTGCTGGGCTTTCTTCCCTGGGGTTTTGTGTGGAGTTACCAGTCACCAGTCCGGACAAGTCACGTTGCCTTGATAGCTGAAATGTAAATGGTTAGATACTAAAGGGATCAGGAAGGGAAGATGGGGGATCAGAGCCACACAGGAAGTAATCTCCCCCACCCTGAAGTGGCAGTGGGTGCAGCCACCCTGGTTTCTTGCCCCTCCCCCCTTTCCAAGCATTCTAAGCATCTCTGAAGCCATTCAGCATTGAGTGAGACCAGAAAACCCTGTCTAGCCTGGGTTCTGCGATGTGCTTGTTCACATGCCATACAAAAATGGCCAAACAATGCAAAAATGAGTGCAATAGCAAAGCCTTCTGCTAACCCCTTCCCCAACCACTGCTAAATCTGTGGTTGGTTTTTTTGGTATATCATCACAATACAACCCATTTCTAGTTGTTCTTATAAAACAATGCTCTATCCTTCCATGTCAGTGCATGCTGATCTGCATTTAGGCAGATTTATCGACAGGCATTTCAGTAGCAGGGACAGACCCTGACGAATTCAGACACTCTCCTGATCTCTGTGTGTGCACACCACAGTAGGTTGCAGTGGTCAGAAGACAACTCCATGGTCAATTCTTCCCTTCCACTCTGGATTCTCAGGTGGAACTCAGGTCGGCAGGCTCGGTTTGGTGGCTAGTGCTTTTACCCACTGAGCCAACTTGCCAGTCTGTCTATCCTTCATTATTGTAATGTAAGCCGAAATGATTCCAGCTTCAACCGATACACCTTGGGGTGTCATGCTCAAGTATTTAAGTTATTTCTAGAAATCAGTTTGCTTAGTCAAAGGGATGTGTGCATCTTCTGCTAGTATTTTAGATACTACTACTGCCAGCAGGCACAGATTCATTAGGGTGACTTGTAGTCTTCCCACGAAGCCCTTTTTAGAGTAATTCCTTCTCCTAAATTCTCAAGAAGCTTGAAGAACAGTAGTTGTGACTCAGGCAGCCCTCAAGTTACCAAGGAGGCATAGGGCTCAGGTGCTGGTGCAGGGAACCAACTCAGTGAGGCGAGATACACAATGTACTGCGAAGTCCATTATGACAGCGACCCCATCTATCCACGTGGCATCAGGGAAGCACTAATACATCAGTACCTGCCGGGACTCCGGAAAACACCCTGCCTGCTTCCTCTCTCAGCTAGCATGAGTCCCCACAGTAGTAAAGAGCGCATGGAGGCCAGTCGGAGTGCAAATGAAATTTAAGTACTTTCCCGAGAAATGAGGACTTTGACGATGAAAGGAATGTCATTTCGATTCCTTTCTCCAATACCACCATTTTTGTGTCCGTATGGTCTGTCAATGAGCAAGAACTAGGCAATCTAGGCATGGAACTGGGAGCTGCTGCTTAGATACGTGGGCAGTGAGAGTTTGTGGTCATGACTGAAGGATATCTGTGCCACCAGCACCAACTCCTGACTTCCTCCATGGGGCATACACTGAAGATCTCTAAGGCTCAGTGAGGAAGCAGGCTCGGTTAGTCTTTGAGAATGCAGTGTTGAGAAATGCTCATTCTGACTGAGCAGAGCCGAGCTGTGCTCCTCAGCCCACTACTAGCTTACCTTTTTGTGCTCTGGACCTCGACCCTCGGGACCCTCGGCCAGCTACCCTGCCTCCCTCCCACCAGCACCTGCTGATAGCTACTGCTGCCTCTCTTTGATACAGGGAGAAGAAACTCAGGGCCAGAGTTCAAGAGCTGGTCAGCGCCTTGGAAAGACTCACCAAAAGCAGTGAGATCAGACACCAGCAGTCAGCAGAGTTTGTTAATGACCTAAAACGGGCCAACAGGTAAAGTTCCTGTGCAGCCCAGAGGCTGGGCATGGGAGGATCTGTCTCCTGGGAAGTGATTGACACAGGGAGATCCTTCCCTGTCTCCTGGGAAGTGATTGACACAGGGAGATCCTTCCCTGTCTCCTGGGAAGTGATTGACACAGGGAGATCCTTCCCTGTCTCCTGGGAAGTGAGTAACACAGAGAGATCCTTCCCTGTCTCCTGGGAAGTGAGTAACACAGGGAGATCTTCCCTGTCTCTTGGGAAGTTGAGTAACACAGAGAGATCCTTCCCTGTCTCCTGGGAAGTGAGTAACACAGAGATATCTTTCCCCATGTCTTTTGGGAAGCGAGTCTGCCATACAGCTGACTAGAGAAACCCAGGAAATTCAAGATGAACACCATTTCAGATTAGATGTGCTTAGGAAAATGGAGTCTATTGTGGTTTCTCTTCGACATTTCCCATAATAAAGGTTCTGAGAAGTCATGAACAACAATAAAAAATCTGTGTGGGAGCCGGTGTTTTCAATGGGCAGTCAAACCATCAGAGCAATTCTTCATCCAGGGGAACATTTCAGGGTACTCCAGATTCCAAGTTAAGAGTCTCAAAACATTTGGGGTACATGATCTTCCTATATAAAAAAAAAAATGAGGACTTCAGAACCTTTGTGCCTGTAAGATATCTATTAATACTTATGATACCAGGAACTAAAACTGAGACAGACTTTTAAGTTTTTATTCATTTACAAAAATTCAAGCTTGGTAGATATCACACGTCTGTGAAAACCACTGTTTGCCGAACTGTAATTAGAATGGCACATTTTATTTTTATAAGAATGCCTGGCTTAATAGCTTACCTGGATTTCACAGTCCGCTCTGCTATCAACGTAAGACACCCTGAACGAAGTTTTCAGAATCCCAGAAGGGTGTGTGTGTCCTTAAGCCACACGTTAGGAACTCCAGCTAGGGCAACATAGTGTACCTGAAGGGAGCTTATGTTCTATTTTGGAGCAGAAAGAATGGGTAGATACACCTGGGCTTATCTCCAGCCCAGTGGGTACTGATCTAGGGCCAGTTTACAGGCCTGTTTTCTTTAGGGGACAGCATTTCCTTATAGTCCAAAACACAGCAAAGCAGCTGCCCCTCTCCTGGGTGAGAGAATACTTTATGTAACTTATAGTTGGCCACCTGTAGCTAGCAGCCATGAAACAGTATACCTAGTGTCTGTATCCGATTTTCTAGAATTCAGCAATCTCATTCTTACCTGTTTTGGATGTGCCACTTTGGGCTGTTGGGTTATAACCCTACTACTGTGTTAGCCGTCAGCATAGCCTGGGCCTGCATTAGTATGCTTAAGCCAGAATCCCAGTACTGTGCAGCTTCAGTAGACCGTGGATTCCTACTGAAGAGGCGGGCTGTACTACCCAGTGCCACGAAGGACAGGGCGCCCCTCACTCCTCAGGATGAATCTTTACTCCCTTTCCTCTGTTCCCGCACAGTAACCTGGTGGCTGCCTATGAAAAAGCAAAGAAGAAACATCAAAACAAGCTGAAGAAGTTGGAATCCCAGATGATGGCTATGGTGGAGCGACATGAGACCCAAGTGAGAATGCTCAAGCAAAGAATAGCTCTGCTGGAGGAAGAGAATTCCAGGCCACATACCAACGAAACTTCCCTTTAACAGGCACTCAGGCCCCAAGGTTCTGCCCCAAGGGGCTAAACTCCAGCAGCTCTGAAGTCCTCTGCAGGGAAAGGGCCCAAGGAAGGAGAAGATTGCATATAGGTCACGGCTCCACCCTTGGCGCGAGTAGTCCGTGATGGCACCGTGGATTGTGTCTGCACAAGCTTCAGCTGCTCCAGGCCTGGCCACCAGGGGTGCCAACAATGGCTCCAGCCAAATGCTTAGCCATGTCTTGTTTCATTTTCAACACACAAGTTTTCATGCTCTTCTCACTTGTTCTGTGTAGCGGTGGGTGGGAATCCAGGCACTTGGTTTTATGCAGATTTCCAAGCAAGTCTTTTTCTTTCTTTCTTTCTTTCTTTTTTTTTTTTTTTTTGGCTTTTCATAGACTGGACTATTCTTCTGAAACCTGGATTTCTTCCTTCCTCCCCCAAGGGAAAAGTAACAGTGTTTTGTGTGTTTCCAACATCTAGGGCTTGCAGCCCACCACAGCAAGGCTCTGCCTTCCAGGTCCTAAGGTACCAGATTCCTGAGATGCAGTCACATAGAGGGATTAGTTGAGAGTGACAGACCACTGGAGGGCACAGTGTTGCTCATCATCCCAGACACACTGCGGTTTCAAACAGAGCATCATCAAGGCAATGTGTAGACAGTTCTGTACTGGACAAATAAAAAAATCTCCTATTTTTATTGTACAGGCAGGGGTTGAAGCTGTTTTAATTCCTGTCCAGCAAGAGTAAAACTTAGAATACTCTTGATATATGTAGTAAAGCCAAGGTTTTACCAGGGTTTTTTTCCTAGGACAGAAAAAAGCAGTATTAGCTCTTTCCCAGCCCCAGGACACTACAGTTTCTATTCTGAATCAAAACTTTGCCACTTGAGCACATATGTAGCTGGACCTCTCTCAGGGCAAGAGGCTTTATGTTGTTGGACACTGAGGAGACCCTTAATGTTGTACAAGATGGTTCCCACCTATAAATAGAGTGCCATTGAACCTTTAGTCCGCAACATCATGAAGGGGATTGGGTGAGGGAATGGCTGACAGGCTTCCTAGTCTGTCCCTCCAGATGCGGTGATTTCAAGCAAAATGGTGACCGGGAGGCATGACCTCAGTACCTATACTCCTCTAGGGAGGCATCCCAGTCATGTTTTCTATTGTAGCTTTTACCATTTTACCTTCTGCTGTTCATAGATACAATTAAGGGACAGCCTGGCTTTTTTCCCACCTGTGGCCCCCAAGATGCTCTCCATCTGCTGTGAGGAATATGCCCCACTGTCATGGTTAACTAGGGGAAGGATGCTGCACTTATGACCATGGTGATGCTGCAGACTCCAGGCTATGGGTGGGTCTGCTTTTAGAAAGCAAAGTTCTTCAGCCTTCTGTGCATGAAGAAAAGATGCTCTGGCCTTCTCCCACAATGGCTAGCCCCTGAAACTCAACAGTATTTCTTTCTCAGACCAGTACCAAGCTCTACTCACCCTGTGAACAGAAACGAAAATGTGACTGGTTTGAGTCAGGGCCTGGCCCTTGAGTGTTGATGGCTTTTCTAGCCCTTTGTCAATCTCCATGATCCATTTTCTCAGTGTTCACTTTTGGGGTAAAGTTCTATTTTGTTATGAGGAAAATGTGTGCATAGAAACATCTATTGCCTCCCCACCACCCCAAGAATTTAATAGATAAAGTTAGCTTTCAGTTTTTCAGCTACCTGCAGGAAATGTCTGCTCCCAAGCAAACTGGGACAGGCCTGGCTGTCCTGGTTGAGGAGAGCCCACATTCCCGGTAACAGATGATTGCTGGGCTTCCTGTTCTGTCCATGCAGATGCAGTGAGCAGCACTTGCAGGAGGCTGAGATGGAAGGTGAGACTGAAGCAGAGATGCGGTCCACCTGCTGAGCTTTGCCCCGCTCCAGGTAAAATCAGAGAACCTATGCTTCTAGGTGCACAGTACCTCCACAAAAAGGACCCAAAGCAGCAATCCTACCAGGCCTTAGTCTTGAGTTTCTAAGTACATAAATACATGGTGACTTGTGAAAACCATTTGACAAGCTAAAATGCCACATTTTTAAGTAAGTGGGAAAGGGCCATACAATCTTTTCCTTTTAATTTTCAATCTTTGTTGAGGGTTGAAGCAGCAGGCATTTGATTATGTGAACTGTCGCACTGATTAAATACATGATAGCAGGTGCCTGAGTAATTTTCCTTTTTGTTTAACCTGGCTCTTCTGAACCTACTTTTAAATAGGAAATGGTTTCCATTAACATGTCTATTATGGCTAACAAAATTATCTTGATTTTAATTTGTATGGGGTTAAAAACCTTCGGTATTTCCTATCTTTGAAACCCCACCACCACCCAAAGTCTTCAAGGGTTGCTCTGTAGGCACCTTTACTAATCAAAGCCAATTTTGTCTCATGAAAAAAATAAACAAGCAAAAGGTCCCGTTAGGAGCCATTTCAAGGTTCCTTTGGACTGTATTCCCCATTCTGAACTGAGGCAGACAAACCCGAGTAGGGCATCAGTCCCAGGAGACATCTATCCATGGCTGGCTCTGGTCCCCTGCAACAACCCCACGTACAAACTTGTTACAAGTCAAACTTGCCTTCCTTGTAACAGTAAGAAAGCCTCCATTGGACTCACAACAAAGACTGTCATGTGATCAGACAGCTGAGGTTTAGCCTTGTCTCCCTACCATACATACTCCAGGTCTAAATGAGTGTCAATGGCACCAATGGAGGCAGAGAACTTGGACCCACTCTCACCTGATGTGGCTCATTTCTCAATGTGTGTGTAGCCTGAACCTGGACACTACATTTAACAGACATTTAGAAGATTTTGTTAGCCAAGGTGCTTGGTTCTCTGTTCAGCCACATGAACTTACAAGGTCTTCCTCTGAGCCTGTAGCGAATTTTACAAGGGCTTCAGAGAACTCTAAAAGAGAACTTTTGGCATGGTTCTGTAAGGAAGAGCAGTCTAAGGCACAGCTTTAGGCTTTTATTCGTTCATTCTATAAACTGTTTTTTTTTTTTTTTTTTTTTTTTTTTTTTTTTTTTTAAAGGTGCTTAGTAACCTTACCACTGTAAGGGAAATGTGACTATTGGAAGTCTAGTTCC
>CABHPR010127423.1:0-18287 GCA_902168415.1 Peromyscus melanophrys
GCAAAGATCAAAGGTTCTGTGGTGTTCATGGAGGATCAGCAGTGGGAGGAGGAGAAATGGGAGCAGAAGAGGATTGTTGGCTAGACTTTCCCAGGATTCCCAGGTGGGTTTCATATATTGCCCAACTGGAAGAACCAGACCAACCAACACATCTTTCCCCAAGGACTGCAAGGGCTATTGTCCCTGCTAGATCCAAAGATAGAAAGCTACGGTTGCTATGAAGAACTCTTTGGAAGGAAAACTATTTTGATATTGTGCACATTTAGATCCCATCTATTGGACAACATAGACACTGGGCTCAAAATAAAGTGCTGACTACAATGAAAATAAAAACTAACAAACAAACAGAAACCCTCAGTATGAAGTCTTTCTTTTTTCATAGAAAAACAGAGTAAAAACATTCTGAAACATTTATGGGTAATGGCAAAATCCTTCTTGAAACTCAGGAAAGGATGCAGAAGCTAAAATGGTAACCCGAATCAGCACACATCCACCAGAACTTCTCTGCCATCAAGGGACTTTCACATGGCACATTCAGGGAAGCAATGATGGCAGCTCAGATTCAAAACTGGCCCTATGCATTAAAACCTTAAAGCCTGTCAAGTTCCATGGCAGAGATGGTGGCTATGAGGACTGAGGTGGGGGAAAGGTGAGAAAGAAGGAGCTAGAATCCCAAGTGATGCTCTGCATCAACAATTATGACACAGAATACTGGTATTTGTGTCCACACTGAAAAGTCATCTGTAATTTAAATTATATGTGAGTGTACCTGTTAGGGTGTGATTGTGGCCTGAGCCTGGTCAAAGTGACATGTGACTATGATATACACAAAGTGACAAAAAACTAAGAATAGAAAATAAGCGCAACCAGACAAGAAGGGGAAGTTTGTCGGGCAATCCCTGCTGTGACTCCATTTCTGGGACAAAACAAAATATTCTGACTCACTTAACACCATGTCAATCTCTCACTACTACAAGGATAGGTAAAAATATGTCCTTCAGTTAAAAATCCTCCATAAACTTTAGCAAGCAATTACTGAACACTGGCACCCTAGCTTCCTGAAAGAACTCACTAATAATCCAGAAGTAATTTATACTGGGAGCATGAATAAGGGAGAAGAGTCCATCTTGAGAGCATTGTGCTCTACTTACAAACAGCAAGTTTAACACCTGTCTCCTTATATACTTTTACTTAAGAGTTTAGGAGTCATGCACATTAACAAAGCAGTGATTCCACGTATATTTGTAAGGTAGAGTTCAGATAAATAGACTTACACTATTTTCTGCCATTGAGTCGTCCTGAAGTGGAATCAGAAAGTGAAGAAAGTTGTGGGTTTTACAAACTATAACCCTGAATATTTAGATAACATTTTCTGGGACTTCCATAGCTCTCGAACATTTCTTTATTTCTTTCTTTATTCATTTTTGAGACAGTTTTTTGATATAGTCCAAGTTTGTCTTAAACTCTCAGTCCTTCTGCCTCAACTGGATCACTCCATCATTATGGCAATGTTAATAATCATCAAATACCACCCTCCTCTCCTGGTGGAACAATGTGTACTCAGTGTAGTACATTGAAACTTAAATTGGATGTGCAATGTTTATAGCTATATCTCTGCAAGGAGAAACAGAACTATACATATGTTCATGGTTGAAATGAAGGTGAACTATTATATGACATCACAAGATGCTACCTAGGAAACCATTGTGTAATAAACTTACAAATAGTTTCAGTCAATGAAATAAGTAGAAAAGAGGTACAAATATAAGGAAACATTGTCACCACTTTCAGTGAAAAAAGTGTTAAAGAAAAATTAGAAATCTTAAAAGATAATTTTGTCTTTAATCATTTCTAGACATCCCCAGGTAGAGTGAGGCCAGTAAATTTAACCATATCTTAGAAATACCAAATATCATATTTTATATATTTTGCTAAGATATATATATATATATATATATATATATATATGAAAAACATGACTATAAATAATTACTATCTCTGATACATTTTTAAGTGACTCATATTTATGCATCAGGGTTCAATAAAATCTCACAAAGTGAATATTTTCTGTCTCTTCTATTTTGGGATTACTAAAGTGTATTTGGAGCACATACCAGTCTTATATGCTTTCTGTGGAATGCAATTAATTCATCCATGAAACAAAAGTCCCTTCCATGGGAAATGTCCTTGAACTGCTGAAAGTAAAGACTGAAACAAAGAAATAAATTGCAGATGATTTTGGTTAAAATTAAACAGTGAATTGCACATAAGGTACCTGGTACAAAATAAACATTCTATAAGTTCTTCCCATTCATTAGAGAACAAAGAAAACATGAAGATCACCATCTCCCAGAAGAACATAAATGCTTCCTTATAAAGATTTCATTTAGAAAGGTTTTCTATGAGAAACTGAAGGATTATGGGTATGGCACATGCAGGCAAAGGAGCCAGAGTTCATTTCTTTTCTTATTTGATGCAATGTGAAATAATTATTTTACCATTCTGACATGGGATGCTTTGTATCTGGTACTCATGATCTAAATCTGAAAGAGAGAGGAGAAGACAATGCCTGACTTGCATACCTCACACGAGGATCTAGGACAACCCCAAAACAATGCTACAGATAATGAAGGGCCTAGCTACTAACTTAAAGGCACAGGGAAGGCGCCAACCTGGGGGGAGCTCCAGATGTCACCCAGGAGAGGTGATGTTCTCAAACACCAAGAGTAACATAACAGCCTGTAAGGTAAATTAACAACATCCTATTAAAATTATTAGAGGAATAATATTAGTAATGGAAATTCCAAGGCAAGAACAGCAGATTGGAGGTGGAGAGGAATCAGATTTTGACAAAATCAAAGACAACCCCAGTGCCATACCACCTGAACTCAATCAGCAGATGCTATTAAGTGGTGCCTATCATATATATGCACATAGAAAAATCAATATATAATGCTGCATACTAAAATACTCCTATAATTTCAGAACTTGGGAAGGCTCAGTCAGCCACTAGATATAGAGGCCAGAAAATGGTGGCACACACGCCTTTAATCCTAGCATTCCAGAAACAGAGATCCTCTTGGATCTCTGTGAGTTTAAAACCACCCTGGAAACATCCCAGCAAGTGAGGGCAGAAAGCAGAAAGGTATATATAAGGCATGAAAACCAGGAACTAGCTGGTTAAGCTTTTAGGCTTTTGAGCAGCACAGTTCAGCTGAGATTCATTCTGGATGAGGACAAAGAGGCTTCCAGTCTGAGGAAACAGGATCAGCTGAGGAGTTGGCGAGGTGAGGCTGTGGCTTGTTCTGCTTCTCTGATCTTCCAGTATTCACCCCAATACCTGGCTCGGGTTTGATTTTATTAATAAGACTCTTTAAGATTCATGCTACAAACAAGAATGAAAACTAGTGATATTCTTGTGTGTCGCTTTATAAATATAGTTGTTTTTAAGGGAGTAAAATTAAGTTATATCAATTACCCATGAAGGAGCCCAGATACTTACTTATTAGACTGAGTTATGAAATACCATTCCTTGTTGGTAAATAGATGAGGAAAAACATGAGCAAAAATTGAAACATGGCAAATGTGCAAGAATGAAAACAACATCAACCACATATATATTATAAATTATACAAAAACACTTGAAACTCCAGAGCTGGAAAATTATAATAACAAAAAGGAAAATTCTCCTGCATCAAACAATAATAGATTTGTAAAAGTATTGAATCTGAAGTCCATAAGATTTATAAGAAAAGACAAAAGAAAATACAACAGGAAAATTTCAGGATACCACTGATCAAACAACATTATAAGTGTACCAGAAGAAAAGTGAGGCTAGCAAGATGGCTTAGAATTTGAGAGCACTTGCTGTTCTTGCAGAGGACCTGAGCTCCATCTCAACACTCACATGATGGCCCACAACCACCTGAAGCTGTAGAGGATCCAATACCTCTTCTGGCCTTTACAGGCACCAGGCAAACATACATACATGCAGGCAAATACTCATACAAATAAAGTCAAATAAATTGATTTTTAAAAAAATGAGAAAGAGGAAGCAAGGTAATAGTTGTAGAAACTTTACAAATGTGAATAAAGACACGAATCTACAGATCAAATGAGTTTACCATGATCCACATTGTATACCTAGAAATATATATATAATCAAAGTGTTGGGAGCCATAGACAATTACACATTCTTTGAAGCAGCCAGAAAAGTGACTTGATTTGCATGAAGGGATTTCAAAATTTATTATCAGCCAATTTCTCATCAGAAACCCAGAGTCAGGAAGTCAGAAAGATTTAAAGGGCAAAATAAAAAAAAAAAAAAAAAACAACTATCAGTTTGTAACTATACATTGGTCAAGATTGTCTTCAATATGAGAGAGAAATCATATTTCCAGATAAATCTAAGTTAAGAGAACTCATCATAACTAGGCTTGCCTTATAGGAAAATTCTTCAGGCTGAATAAAAATACGTTATGTATTGATATGAAACTGTATGAATTTCTAAAGTTTCCCTATGAAAGTAAATGCACAGGTCAATACAAAAACCACTATTGCTATAATTAGGTTTGTAATTCTGATCTTCATCATCTACATGATTTCAGGGCAAAAATATAAAAAAACAATTTTAAACCTATGTATTATTCATTACATGTGTAAATGTGCTGTGTGTGACCTAGAAACTTACATGAGAAGAGTTTATGTATATTCTGTCCCATGAGTCCTCATCTTAACTCACCGTATCTCTTAGGCGCCTATGAATATCCTTTAGTTACTGCCTCTGTACTTGGTCATTATGAAAACCCACAGAATGCAAAAGAAGGCTGTCATGTAAGAAATTATGGACACAAGGATTAAAATACACCTAGAAAAAAATAGAAAAGCATACAAGACCTTCTTTATCAGCATTTGTTTTTTAATGTAAGTAGTGTAAGTTGTTCAATCAAAAATCATAGTTTTGGGGATGGAAAAATGTCTGGGTAGTTAAAAACCTTTGCTATTCTTCCAGGGACCAGAGTTCAGTTCCCAGAATCCAGTATAGGTGTTGTGGTATAATTTGATTGCACTATGAGACACCCAAGACTGCCAATAAAGTTTACTTTGAATCAGAAAATAGAGCTAGCTACTAGCTGATCAAAATGAACCATAGAGGTTTTGTAGGACCAAGGAGATAGAGAGAGACAGTGGAATTGATAGGATGGGGCTTGGAAAGATTTTTGGCCTTTTTGGATTGAGGAAGGAGAGAGAGAATGGAGGTTACTTCTTTGCAACTCCCCTGATCATTCAAGTTTTTACCCTGATTCCCGAATCTCAAGTTTTTATTGATAAAGAATAATTAGACAAACTCTTCATCTGGCATCCAACTAGTGGTACAAGATCATGAGGCAGTCACTCCCTGCCAGTTTTGCAGTCAATGTAGTCACCACCATGGCTGGCTTTCCCTCTTCCCCCTGGCCTTCTATGCAAATTTGGGGTTTTCCTGTTGCAGCCTCCACTTGCTACCCATCTCCAGTCCCAAACTCCACAGGTGGCTGGACACCTAACAACACCACCAGAGTTAGCCATCCACTGCCAGCCAGCTCTGTCATTCAGGTGGCCCTGTACCATTGCTTCCTGCCATACAGTCTTCATCCACATGTCCCCCTGTGTCTGCTTTTCAGGCAGTTGGCTCCCTCTCCCAGTGTGTTGTTGGATTCTCTTGGACTCCTTCTCGCTGTGGGAAAACCCTTCTGTATGCTATCAATGTATGTTGCTCTCATTGGTTGGTAATAAAAGCTTATTTGGCCTACAGTCAGGTAGAATAAGACTGGGAGGGGGAAGTCTACATAGATACAGGAAGAAGAAGGGCAGAGTCAGGGGAGATGCAAGCCAGCCACTCAAGGAGCAAGATACTAAAGGACTGGTAAGCCACAGGCCATGTGGTGATGTATTGATTAATATAAATGGGTTAATTTAAATGTAAGAGCTACTTAGTAATAAGCCTGAGCCATCGGATAAACATTTGTAATTAATATAAGCCTCTGTGTGATAATTTGGGAAGTGGTTACTGGGTGTTTGGGACATTATGATTGAAGGTTCACTAACCACAGGTGCAGATATAACAATAATTTTACCAAAATCTTGGCATCCATATTGGCCTCTACAGGAAGTAAATATTCAGCTTCTATGGATTGGAACTTTATCTCAGGTAATACAAAATGCAAGATGGATTGAGTGTACAGGACTAAAAGGACAGATGGGAAAATTAAAGCCATATGTGGCTAACACAGCAATAAATTCATGGGGACATGATTTGTTACAAAAATGGAAAACCCAGAATAACATTCCTCTAATCTCAGAAACAAACCACAAGCTAACATATGCTTCTGAGAAAAATATTAAAAAGAGTTATCAAGAACAGTCACTGACTGTTCAGGTCATACATAAGCAGGACACAACAGCTGCTGATCTTTCAAAGGTACCAACAGCCCTAGCTTTAAAATGGTTAATTGACAAGCATGTCTGGTTAGAACAATGGCCTTTGACATCAGAAAAATTCCAGGCATTAGAACAGCTGATACAGGAGCAACTAAAAGCTCAACATATTGAAGAATTGACCAGTCCTTGGAATTCTTCTGTATTTGTCATTAAAAAGAATTCTGGAAAACGGATAATGGTAACATATCTAAGATCTATTAATAATGTGATCGAGGCAATGGCTCTTTACAGCCTGGAATTCTCTTGCCTTCTTAATTACCTAAAGGATGATCTATTACAGTGATTGATTTAAAAGATCATTTTTTTACTATACCTTTACAAGAACCAAATAGAGAAAAATTTGCCTTCCCAATGCCTCCTTATAATAATTCCCAGCCTGTTAAAAGGTATTAGTGGAAAGTCCTTCCAAAAGCACTGTTAAACAGCCCCACCATGTGTCAATATTGCAACAGCCATTGAAAATAATTCATAAACAGTTTCCTCAATCTATAGTTTACCATTATATGGATGATATCTTACTAGTTGATTCATATTCAGATACCTAAAAAAAATGTCTGATGAGGTAAGGAAAATTTGCCTCATTGGGGATTACAAATTGCTCCTAAAAAAATACAAAGAGGAGATTCTACTAATTACCTAGTATATAAAATAGGTTAAAAAAATTTAACCACAGAAAGCACAAATCATGACAGTTCAATTACAAACTCTTAATGATTTTAAAAAATTGTCAGAACAGTTTGAAATATGATCCCATTATCCATTGTCTTGAAGAAGCTCATTTTAAATTTGGGAAACAAATAATTTGAATGACAAAGGATGTAAAATTATGCAACATATATGTAGTAACAAAAAGAGACAGGAATAGCTACATGAAAAGATAAGTTAGTCTTTAATTGAAACATTCTAAAATTTGCAAAAGGTCATTAGTATTGATAAAAATATTAACTCAGATGGACAATATAGCAATAACAGGAACGTGATACATCTCATTCCAGAGCACTAGTATCCCAAATACATTGGGAATGCATGTCCAGTGAGAAAGACACACCAACAGAGTCATAGAGATATCAATAATGGTCAGAACAGTAGAACAGGAGACCTATGGTGATGTATGAAAGATGAACTCCACCACAAATCTGCTACATCTAGTACATCCAAATAGATCATTATACTCAATAAGATGATACATATTCTTCTCAAGTGTATGGGGATGGACCATGTCCAGCATAGACCATAAGTTTGGCCACAAACATATCATCAAAGGATTGAAATCATATTAGGTATGAGCTCTGATGGCAGTAAATGGAACAGGGCTAGAAGTCTGTGCAAACAGAAGGAAAATCCATAACTATGGAGAAATTAAAGAAAACAGCCTTAAATAACAAATGAGTTTAGGAAGAACAATGGAAATTTCATCTTATCTGAGTAAAATTAAATGCAGTATTCCAAACATTATGAGATACAGCCAAAGCAGTGAAAAGACAGACATTTAAATCAACATAGTAATGCATATCACAAGTTTTAGCCACCCTGGTCAACACAGTGAGGGTTCCAGGCTAGCCAATGATACACAGAGAGATTCTCTCTCAAAAAAGGAAACATTGTTATCTGTGAATTCACCTAAAAGAAGAAAATATTAAGTCAGTGATGTAATTTCAAACCTTGAGAAAAAGAATTAATGAAAAAAAAAAGGGGGAAATGTCAGCAATCAGGTTTAGTTCATGTTAGAATCACATGATGTGCTAGGAATAGTTGGTCAGTTCCTCAGTAGGACACAGGCCATGCATACAAATTCAGATATAAAATCAGACTCAAAGGTTTAGCGTGGGAATCTTTTCTGTTTGTTTGTTCTGTCCTATTCTGTCTCTGTTGCTGTTGTTATTGTCTGTCTAATTTCTAATAAAAGAGAAAAAGAAAGGGTGGAGATTTGGGTGGGTAGGGATGTGGGGAGGACCTGGAAGAAGTTGGAGAAGGGGAAACTGTGATCAGAATGTATTGTATGAAAAAAAAATCTCTTCAATTCTTACAAAAAGAAAAGAAATGGCTCAAGAGGCCCGTGAGATGGCTTAGTGAGTGCTGCCAAGCCCTGCAACCAGAGTTGCTGAATTGGATGCTGGGGACTTGGATGGTGGCAGGAGAGATCCCACTCCAGCAAGTTGTTCTCTGACTTCCACAAGTACATCCAGCATGGCCCCTCTCCACACCACCAGTCCCACTAAGCACACCAAAAAAGGATAGACAACATTAGTCATTGACAAAATAGAAAATAAACTAGCAATGAAAATAAATTTCACATCTGTTAGGATGGATATCACTAGAAAAACAAATGAAGCTCTGTTGGAGAATGTGGGAAGCAATTATGGATATTATGAGGAATGACAGTTGGAATGCATAATGGTACCAACATTGTCCTGAAATATATGTGACTTCAGGGGGCATTTCAGATCCATACATTGTGAAAGCAGTGCCTCCAAACATTAGAGAAATGGCTCGTTAGTTGAGAGCACTTTCTGCTCACATACAGGGCCAAGATTTGGTTCTTGGCACACATGTGGTAGCCCACAAACATATTCACCTCTAGATCCAGGGGAACAGATGCCTTCTTCCGGCCTCCCTGGCACTAAGTATTCATATAATACACAGGTACACATAGAGACAAGACACTCAAAATAAACAAATTAAATTTCTTATAAAGCCCTCAAAGAAGCGTGTCCATTAATATTCATCACTGTATTAATCATATAATCAAATTGTTGAAACAACCGAAATGTCCCCTGACAGATGAATTGATATCCAAAATATGCTACATATATTAAAATAGAGTATTACTCAGCTTTCAAAATAATAAAATTCCTTGGACGCATGCCTTAACATGGATCATCCTTTAAAATATAAACTTATGTGAAATTCACAAGGCACGAAGGGAAATGATACAACAGCTTTACTCATGGAGGATATAGAAAAAGCATTTAGCACAGGCAGAAAGGATAGCTGCTACCTGGGTGGTAGCTGGCAGATGAGAGAGAGTTTTATTTAATGTGTAGAGAATCTCTTTGGAATGACAAACCTGCTCCGGAATGTAAAGCTGTGGTATCTGCACAAGACATCCATGTTTCTGATACCATAGAACTGTCTGCTTAAAACTGGTTCAAGGAGGCAGGGAAGAAGCCACAGTCAGTAACGTGCCTTCTGCAGAAGCGTGAGGATTGTATAATTGATTCTTTTATTCTATGCATTCTCCCAAAATTACTCCTATCCAAATCTCCATTGGTTGTTCATTTCCTAGAAAGTTGACAAAATGAACCTAAAATGGACAGAAATTGCAGATGATGAAGAATAACTGGAATGAACTTGAAAGAAGCTGTAAGATTTAGAGTTTCAGACATCAGGATTATTCTAGAACAGCCGTAAAAAAAAAGACAGAGTGAGGCTGGTGTGAAGCTCACCATACAATCCAAGGATACAGAGTTTAGAGCCTACCTAGAAGGAACACATCTACAGCCACATGGTTTCCAACATAGGCATGAAGACTCTCAAAGCAGGAAAGGAAAGACTCAAAGAAATGATACAGTAACAATTGGGTACTCACTGTGCCAAAGGTTTCTAAAATGTATAATACACATAGTCTCAATGAATTTACTCCATAATGAGGGAGCAATAGCCTTGCTAGGCACTATATGGCAGCAAATAAAAAGCCCAGTGTCAGGAATGGGCTAGCTCTTTTGGAGTTTTTGACCAGTAGATTCTCATAGATCCCCAAGCATCATAGGCTATTGTCATTGCCTTGGCTACCCTCCAGAACTTGACAGTAAGACCCTATTGTTGAAGTTACCTCATACTTAAGTCATAAATCAAGGAGAAATCACATGGGTACTGAGCTAGAGGTTTTATATCGCTACCTAGCTTTCATAATGCTGGAAGGTGCTATGTACACTACTGCAAAAGAAAATTAATCATAAATCTTACACAACTTCAAGTACTGTGAGCTATAATGATAACTGTCTTGACAAGATATGCCCACAGGTTCCATAGTGGCCCAAATGTTATGGGAATCACAAAATACTTTTTGATTGGTTTTAATGACCACTCGGTGAGATAAAATCCATACTTAGCCAAGTTGCCAACTCCAGGAACCTGTGGTTAGAGAGGTCATAGACCCTAGGAGAGAGCCTACTACTATTACTCTACCAATGGACACAGTGTTAAAATGACTCATAATGACTTACCACTATTTCCATAAATGTCTGTCACTCAACCCTTGTCACAGAAGCTTCTTTTTGCCGAAGATGGTAATTAACACAAAGACCCAAAACTGACCAAGAGGCAAAGAATAAGAGATGTCAAAGTGCTCTGCTGAAATGGGACATCTATAGCACCCATTTCCCCATGAAGTTCAGAGATCATTGCAAAGAGGAGACAGAAAGAGAGTAAGAGCCTGGGGTGTTAGATGACTACAAGGAAATAGGGTTTTTTATTTTTTGGTTCTGGGAGAAGTTGAGAGTGATTATGGGTATGATCAAAACACATTGTGTGAATTCTCAAGGAGTTCCTAAAAATGTTATTTTTGAAAAAAGATTACTGTCTTGTGGTATGTCTATCACACACAACTAACTTAAAAAAATGAGCCATAGGCCTCATCTTTAAGCAAAACTCATAAAAAAATTAGAAATTAAAAATGAAAACATAGAAGGCAATCTTTGTGACCTTAATTTTAGCAGATAGTGTTTAGACACCAACAGTGCAATGAATCACAACGAAAAATGATTAATTGAAATTTATCGATTTTCAACTTTGCAACATTGAATGATAACATCAAAAGGTAAAAAAAAGACTCAAATAATGATAAAATATTCCAAAATCATATATCTGGAACTAGAGAGAAGGCTCAGGGGTTAAGAGTGTATACTGCTCTTCCAGAGACCAGTATAAGTTCAATTCCCAGCACCTACAACAGGCAGTTCATAATTTCCCATGTCTCCAGGTCCAGGAAATCTGACTTCTTGTCTCCAAGGCCCCTCTGAGCAATTTTAAACTAAAAAGGGCTGAGGAAAATATTTATATATGATCTTAACAGTTTTAGGTACATGACTATATACAACAAATGTGTACTAGAAATTCCAGAGAATAGGAAACCTATGTGTCTGTGCGTGCGTGCGTGCGTGCGTGCGTGCGTGTGTGTGTGTGTGTGTGTGTGTACATGCGTGTGTCAATGTGTCTATGTGTTGTGTGTAAAATAGCAAGTGCTACAACTTCCAATGGGCAGTTAGTTAGGTGAATGGAGAACTTGAATTCCAATTGTTGACAGACTGCTGCATATTTTACACCCCTACAGAGTCTCTTCAGGAGCTGGCTAGATAGATTTCATTGGTTTAGGAATCAAACTTCCCTCCCTTTTCATGGGGAATTTACAACCCACTTGATTGCTACCATATTATCTCAAGTGGTCCTGAAACTTTTTTTTCAGACATGTACATTTTTTACTCTGTTTTGGATTGTCTTTCTACATTCAGAAAATATACTGGATTATTATTTTAGCACACATAGGGAGACAGGCACAAGCCAATACATAAGTATGTATGTGATTGTTGTGATTTTTATATTATGATGAGAAGTGACTATGGGTTACAGATGGGTCACATAGGCATCCTTAAATGTCTGTGAAGTTCTTCTAATGCTAGTGCTTTAATTCATGTATTTGCAACTGTTTCTGAAGCAAAATCCCATGCACTGTCACATTCTTGTCTTCCTTTGTGGAAAACTGGGAACTGAATTCATTTTGTTGTATTTCTCAAACACTTTCCGGTTTTTAGTTTAGAGAACAGCAGCTGTAGTTATCTGGCTGGGGAACTTGGCCTCTTGTGTGTACTGCAGAGGACTGATTTCTATCAAATGGTTGCAGAACTTGCTTGTGGTTACCTTAAAATGCTAGTTTTTATTTTAATTTAAGATACCTTAACAATGTTGATTTTTATTTTTACAGATTAATGGTAAAATTTGTTCTTTAGTTGTAACACAAAAATAGAAGGGAAGGAAATACACATATATAGACACACACAAATGTTTATAAAATAGTAGGGGTCCTATTTTGGGCTTCTTATAATTTTAGTAAATTCATAAGCAAAGTAACAAGTAACTGTGAAGATTTTAGTAATTGCTGATTATATATTATGAATATATTATATAATAAACATATGTATGTATATGTTTCCAATTGCTGCCTAAGAAGTTAATCAGGTGAAAAAAGCTGTTTTGTTTTATATAAACATGAAATTATTTGAATACATCAGAGTATTTGTGGAGTACACAAGACAGATTAAAAACACAATAGATAAAATTAAAAAAAATCAAGAACAGGTTAATATTTAACTAAACGCACATGAATACTAGGACTGTAATTCTGTAGCAGAGATTAATCTGAATTTATTTAGTTTCCTTGGAAGATTTTCATAGACTTTTTTTTTGTCTGAATATAGTCAACCTAGAAAAAAATGCAATTTGGTTTATTAACAGTTAGGATATCATCTGGAAATGAAGCTCATTGCTATCTCAAATGGGCTCTACCAGGAGCTAATGAGCAAGCTCCTGCCTGATATTGACAATTAATCAGGCATAAAGGCATTTAGGAGCAGAGCGCATTGACAAGCCTGTAGGCTTACACAGACTCTGGTGCAACATGATATGTGAACATATTTGTCTAATTGTACTTCGGGTTTCCTGAACAAATTCCCACCAAAACACTTCATTATCCAGAGAGGTGACGCATCCGTTTCAGAGTCTGTAGGAAGCTCTTTGGTTTGCTGTAACTATATATAATGGATTAAATGAAGTTTTATTAGGCTTTGTTGCCAGTTTTCCCATTTAATTGCTATAGCAACCTGAAGCCAAAGTTAGATCATTGGATAGAGTAACTGAGCGATTCATTGTGCCCTGATTATCCTTGGCCCTTAAGGAAGAGAAAAAAAAAATCAGGTATTTAAAATAATTGGAAAGCTGGGGTGAGAGAAAAGATTTTTCCTTACTTTTAAATTAAGAAATTCTAAATTAATTAATATATATTTTTCTTTTAAATAGCAGAAAGCATTCAAAATATATTTGATGTCAGCTTTAAATAAAATGTGTTTTAGCTGATAATAAATGACTCATTGCTCACTTTATACTGATATAAAAATGAGGTAAATGAAAAATGCTTATTTCATAGGTGGGTATATAAAAATATTGTAGTTGGTGTCTACTAGATTCTTGTCATTTTATTATATTAGGGTACTTAAATATCATAAAGCACTTAATTCTGCCAATAGGTCAAACCGGGCTAATCTCTCCTCCACCCTCTGTGCCATATGTGATGTTATAGATCATCTCACAATTTATTTAATATTTTTATTTTCTAAAATATAAAAGAGAAAACTACACCACTGCTAAATGTTATAGTTAAATGAGGCCTTTGCGTCCTAGAAAAGATATGGTGTCTGCCGGGGTGGGGGGTACGTTTTAACTCTGCTCTTAGTGTTCAGCTATTAAGCATACTAATGTTAGGCTGATTTGATTTTCTGGTGTAGAAGCTTGCTTTTCACTTTTAAATGGCATTCAGCAAAAACTATCACTTCCTTGCAAATATTCAGGAAAATATCTAGGCATATTAAAAAGGGGAGGGTCTAATCAAGCTCAATGAAGAAAACATAAGTAAGTAGAATGAATATCAGAGCAGGAAGAGACTGGCCGTAGAAGGTCAATAGATTAAGAGCCATTGGGGACGTAACTGAAAATCAGAATGAATGCTTTCAAGAATACAAGAAAATGTAAAATAAATTTCTACAAAATATAAGTTATAAATGTCCTGATAATCATAGTTTGTAGTTTTTCCTTGAGCTGCAATTTCAATTTGGTATGATTTGTACATTAAGTCTTTTAGACAGGCATGTGAAGCTTGTAAGAGAATGTAATGATTGAAGTCCTGAGTTAAGTTGGGCAGTTTAACTTAAAAATATTATTTGTCAGTGTGGAGGTAGACTGTTCAGACTCGCCAGTAAAACATCAGTGGAAACAATGGTACCCAACGAACAAAGACACAGCAGGAAAGCCAGGCGTCATGCTCAGCTTCTGTGGACACCTAGGAGATCCCATGCCACACAACGTAGACAAGGATGGCTACCGTTCTGCTTAAGATAATACAACCTGTAAAATAATACAACAATCTGAAGAAGATGCACAGAGGTTCTCTGCTCCCCATGGGTTCAAGATGGCATGGACTCCTCAGGCAGTCCTGAAGCTTTTAAGAGCTGGCACCTCCTTCTAAGCCTCCCCTCCTACAATTACTTTCTCAATTGATATTTCTTCTCAAAAGACAACTCCAATGCCCAAGAGACACAACAGATAATTACACATTTGGATGGATTATGTCATGAGAGGTATAGCCCAGAGATAATTAGGGTAGAAAAGGAAGGGCCTCGGAAAATGTGGTGCCAGGATTAAGGTTTTCAAAACCAGCTATTACTTGAGTGCTGTTGGACTTAAAACCATGTGAGTGAACTGCACTTCCTAAGGATGGCTGGTGGGCCCTGAAAATCAAGCTGAGAATATTAATTCATTCTATATTATACATTCATATGTACTAATTTTATACTGTCATTCATATGCATGAATTCTATACTATCATTCATACATGCTAATATATAGATGTCCCCGTCAGGGTCAAGCCTTAGTTCTGTTATCCCCCTTATGAAAATGTTTAGCCAAGACTTAGAACCAGGCTGGAGTTGGGGATAATGACTTTGAATGAACACGGAGATACAAAAGTTTCCCTAGTTACACATCAATATTGAAAACAGAATAAAATATTAGACTAGTTAATAAATATTAAGTCTAGGAATGGGAAGGGATTCAAGCTGAGTTAAGACTAAATCAGAAAAGAAGATGTAAGAAAAGTAACTACCAGACTGTGAGGAGCACGTTGGCAGCATTCTATAAAACCCCAAAGATTTAAAAATAAAAAATACGAATATTCTGAAATTCATAAATTATTTTTAGGAATTTATCCTACACATATATTGACTTTCATAAAAGTCATTTACATAAGACCATTTGGCAGGATTGCTTGTACTATCAAATATTGGACATAAGTTGGATATATACCACAACAAAATCAATTAATGCAATATGCAAATTCACTTAACATAACACTTTATAACCATTAAAAGTATTCTGGGACATAGTCATTGTTTAAGCTACATTATTTTATGAACCAAAGGAGGGTGACAAATATGTATAATAAAATACATTTTTAAAAATATACACAGAAAGGCAAAACTAATTTTTCATAGAAATCACCGAAAATTTTCACTTTTGAACTACTTATGTGCAATAGAAGAACTGGTTACTTTCCATGAATAAGGAAGATGAAGGGGTGAAGACTATTAAATAAAACTGAAAAGGAAGAATAAAGAAATTTAATGTAAATACATTTAGTTTAAGAAGGAAACTAGAAAATGTGGAAATTCTAAAATAATGAAAGAATAGTTTCTGAGTTAAAATTTCCAGACTCAAAGAATCCCACCAATGATAAGTAACATTACAAATGGAAGGAGATTCATATTTTAAATTACAGGAATAATGAAAATAATACCTTATCTTATAAAGTTAGAAGTTCCTACTTCAAATGAAAGTTTGGCATCTCAAATATACCACTTCTGCAACATCAGATGGGAAAGAATTCAACGTCAGGATGTGAAATATCTGGAGAGCTTTTGAAATTATCTTACCCAAATTGCTCTTCTATTAGTTATCAGATAATCTTGGGAATACATGTAACAAAATTCACAGAATCATTACAAAAATCAGTACAGTTTTTAAAAGGAAATTGAAATATTGTTTCACACAAATTGAATTTTATAGCCCCAAACTATGAAATTCTAGATATTGGCGTTCATGAGAACAGAATGAAGAGTGTAGCTGCTAATATATGTGACATTTCAGTGGAAACAAATTCAGAAATATTAGTACCAACTGAGAAATTCCATCTGCATCATTGAGTTTCTTTGATAAGGCAACAAATAAATGAAAATAAAATAAAAACCATAAATTGGAATAATTTATATGCATTAATATCCCAACAAAAGAAAATGTTTCTTTCACTGAGCTGACATAGAAATGTGTCTTCCCCAAACTTAACTCTCTGTATCCCCTTACTATAATCTATGGCAAGAATAATGGAATACATAGTATTTAAAGCATAACAACAATAATCATGTTAGACAAAAGATTAAATACCTACTGAGTCAATGGTAAAATGTAATTGATTCCAAAGGAAAGAAACCTAAGTGTGAAGTTCTTCATGGCTAAGGTTCATGTCACCAAAGTGCTGTATAACTTCTTTCCTCCTAAGACCTGATCTTTCTAGAGATGACCAAATGATATTTTAAAGATATGTAGCTTTCTACAGTATTCGGGTTTTTTTTTTAGAGCATATGAGGCTGTTAAATTTATACTTTGTTTTGTATTGTGATATTAACAATGAGTTCTTGGGGATCAAATAGTGATGTGTAAAGCTGACAAGGAATCAGTTGTGCTGGCTAGTTTTTTTTGTTACCTTAACACAAGCCAGAATCATTTGGGGAAAGAGAATTTCAACTGGGAATATCCCTCCATCAGATTAGCCTGTGAGCAAGTCTGTAAGTCATTTTTAAAAATTAATTATTGGTATAGCTCACTGTGGATGATGATATTTCTGGGCAAATGGTCCTGAAGTGTATATGAAAACAGGTTGAACAAGCCATGTGAATCAAGCCAATATGAAGCCTTCTTTCATGACTTCTGCTTTAGTTCCTGCCTCCAGGTTCCCACCTTGAGTTCCTGTCTTGATCTCCCTTTATGATGTACTAAAATTGGGATGTGTAAGCCAAATAAATCCTTCCTTCTCTAACTTTCTTTTGGTCATGGTGTTTGTTACAGCTATCAAAAGCAAAGAAGGACATTGCTATCTTTTCCTTGTTCTTTTTAGTTTTATTTTAATTTTCTCCATGTGTAAAACTCACTTACTGCGTTTAACTCATTAGTCTCCTGGATTGTTGACTGAATGCTATGCAGTCCAATTGCTTGTTTATTTGTTTTTCATCCCTTTTTTATGTGTTTGTATGTATGCATATTTGCAGGTGTGTGGGAGCAGGTGTGCACACATGTGTGAACTTTTCCAGAAGCTGACTGTTGATGTTAGAAATATTCCTAGATGGCTCTCCACATCACTCACTGAGGCAGTGTCTCTCAATGAAACCCAGAATTCATCGATCTTATTCTGAGGAGCCCATCTCACGTTTGGAGGCTGGAATTGCAGTGGATGAGCATGCTCACCCAGTGTTTACTAGGTTCTGGGGTACAAAATCTGCCTTTCACATGGGTACTATAAGTACTTTTACCAATGTTCCATCTCCTCAGTCCTGACTGGTGTTTGGTTGTTGATGTGATTGTTGTTTTTGTATGTTTCTTTTGAGGAGATCGGCACCTTGTTATATATCCTAGAATGACTTCATTCTTGCTATGTAGATCAGGCTAGCCTGCTACCACCAATCCTTGTACATGTGCCTCTTAAGTGCTAGATTTATAGATGTATGCTGCCTTAGCCTTCCCCAATTTAAGATTGAATCCTTAATTTAAAAGCTAATGAAAATCTGAGTGTACCAACAAAAATTTGTAATCTCATTATCTGTGTGCTAAAGCAGGAGTATTGCTGCTCAAGACCTGAGTTGGGAGACACAGGGGAAACATATCTAAAATAATAATAATAATAATAATAATAATAATAATAATAATAATAATAA
>CABHPR010127423.1:18681-46949 GCA_902168415.1 Peromyscus melanophrys
ACACACACACACACACACACACACACACACACACACACACACACACAAAACAAACAAACAAAAACCCACCATATAGGAAACCATATTATCCAAGCAAGAGATCAATTAAAAAGTGCCCAGACCAGCAACACGAGACAAAAGCACTACAAATGTACCACTGCGTTCATTCTGTGTTGGCCAGCTACTTCTTGGTATTGAATATGCTCTGCAGTGTGGTTAATATACCCAGTGAGACTCCATTGGAGATTCTAATTTTTTCTTTGCAAGTGGCTATCAATTGCAGATAACTTATTGGTTGGTATGGGATTCTCATGTTCATTTCCCCCTCTCAGGGGTAGTACCCTATTTGGTGTGAGCCTATGCAGTCCTACACATGCTGCCACAGACTCTTTGAGTTCCTATGTCCATAACTCCTGTCATGTCTGAGAAATGTGATTTCCTTGGCATCATCCATCCCCCTATCCCTTATAATTGTTCTGTCTCCTCTTCCATATAGATTCCTGATACCAAGGAAAGGAGTATGATGAAGACATCTCATTTATGACTGACTATTCCAAAATCTCTCACTCTCTGAACACTATGTAGCTGTGGATCTCTGTGTTAGTTCCAACCTACTGTAAGAGAAATTTCTCTGATTATGGAAGAGCAAGACACTGATCTTTGGAAATAGCAGAATGTCATTAGGAGTCATTTTATTACCTCATTTCCTTAGCAAAATAATAGTAGTACTTAGTTTTTTCTTAGGCCCATAGCTTATCCCAGCTCAAGTTCTGGGTCACATAAGTAGTGTCAAGCAAGGATTCCATCTCTTGGAATGGCCTTAAAATCAACCAGAAGAGTGGTTGGTTATTCCCACAACATGTTCGCCACTATTGTTCCAGTGTATCTTGAAGACTGGTCACTATTGTAGGGCACAGGGTATGTAACTGGGTTGATGGTACCTTTCTCCTCTGGTAGCATGCAGAGTATTTTCCAGTTCCTTTAATACTAGTCAGCAGGGATGAAACCTCTGGTTAGGCACTGGCCTGAGGTCTCCGATTTAGTGAGGTTCTTAGGGAAATAAAAAGTGATACTACAGTGTGTGAAATCAGTGAATTGCCTCCACGTTCGAAAGCATTTATAGTTTCTAATATTTATGTTAAAAATAAAGAATAAAAGAGTTGAGTTTTGAAAAAGTATTGCAATTACTTGACAGTTTACAGGCCATGATTTGCTTTGTTTTCGGTTTAAATTTTAAACACATTTTGTTTAAATCAGCAATCATTACCTTTTAAAGGTAGTTTTAGATGTAGAGGAAAATTTCTGAGAGGCAGTGAGGAAAGCTGCACCATGGTCCATCTCCACAGATGGTGACACCCACAGTGTCCATACTCCCCTCGTAGAAATGTTTTATGATCTGTTAGCATGAGCACATCATAAAATGGCAAAGTCCATGGTTTATGCTGACATGTTGGTCTTGGTCCTCTGTAACGATGTTTCTTCCATTTGTGGAAGGATCTCTCAGTACAGCTTCACTGACTTAAACATCCTCTGCTTTCCTACCCATCCCTGCCTTTCATCTAAACTTCTAGTATTTTTAATCATCTTGCTTCTGCCTTTTCTAGATGGAAGGCCTCCCAATATGAAACCTTTCCAGATTGACCTCTTTAATTGATCGTGTTCTTTTTGGAATTTCTCTAGGGCTCTTCATGGATAAAGGATTCTTGGAAGTGGTGAACAATGTTTATGTATACTACAGTCTACCCATTTACCTACTGCGGGGTACACCATGTCACGACCTGCACTCATTTCATTCTGAGCTCTAGTAATATAATATAAATGATGCTATGTGATATGAAATAAATGTCAGCAGTAAGGTCTCAAGTCATAGAACATGGTGAAAACAAGGCACCACACACTTGAAAACTTCATTCCCACCAACTAGAATTCATGAATCTGGAAGTTCCTAGGCAGGTTGCTGAAAGAGAAAAGTAATCCTTGCTCTCACCCAGCTGTGAACCCTGAAAGCTACAACAGAAGTGTCCTGATAAGATGCTCCCACCACGGCAACAGTGGCACAAATGTGATGGGCGTAAAACACGACTTCCTGTTTGGACCTAAGGCCCTCTTCATGAGGTAGAACCTATACCTGACAGTGGTGAAGCGGCTGTGAACCTATGGCCAGATAGGTCATGAGTCCTAAGGGAGAACCGAGTAATATTATTCTGCTAAATGGACACAGTATTACATTTACTCCTAATAACTTATGGTATACTCATAGATTAATGCATCTTTTAACATTCATCAAGGAAGTTTCTTTCATCTTGCCCTAAGTGGCAATTAACACAAAGACCGCCCCCAACTGTTCAGCCTGCAGAGAACAAACAACTGTGTAGTGTTGAGCTTTGTGCTCAGCTTTAAAAAGAACATTCATCTCTCTCTCTCTCTCTCTCTCTCTCTCTCTCTCTCTCTCTCTCTCTCTCACACACACACACACACACACACACACACACCCCTCAGGGATCTTCATGAAAGAGGGGGTGAAAAGATTGTAAGCATCAGAGGTGGTCAATAACACCAAAGAAACAGTGTTTTTCAGACTCACTAGGGCAATTGCTAATATAAATTCATAGTGACTATGAAAACATGCACAAGGCTGCCCAACCTCCAGTCAGAAACATAGTCCCAGCATAGGGAGGGAAGGTGGACATGAACTCCCCCATTTACTATTGGCATTTGATAGTTGCTGGGAGAAGGAGAGTCAATTTTCTTTGATGATGTGACTTCTAGTAGGCTGATCACACCCCAGAGCAGGCCCCACCACAAGAATAGCTGGACAGCACAAAGTAGACTTGATAAGGAAAGAAGAAAAAAGAAATATTCTCTAAGTTGGGTAGGAGGAGGTGGGAAGGTGGAGAGGGCAGAAAGGGGATTAGTTGAATGGGTAAATATGTTTAAAACTATGCAGAAGATAACATTTTTAAACCATGCATCTCCCATATCTTCTCAAATTATCTATTGGTTCCTGGGGACTTTTATTGGTTTGAAGTGGTGAGATTTTTCCATAAAACCTCACATCATCTTTAACTAAAAATAATTTTATTCTTTATTTGCCATTTAAAATGATAATATCATTGGCTTATGGTGTATGGTTATATTAAGGAGTATTGGGAAGAAAGAACTTTAGACTGACACTGATCTAGAGAATGATCTTGTCATAGCCTGGTTTGGGTTTGGCATTAGGATAACACTGTCCTCCTAGAATAAGATGTGAAGAGCCTGGAGAGATGGCTCAGAGGTTTAAGAGTACTGACTGTTCTTCCAGAGGACTCTGGTTCAATTCCCAGCACCCACATGACAGCTCACATCTGTCTGTAACTCCAGTTTCAGGGCATCTGGCACCCTCATACAGACATACTTGTAGGAAAACCACCAATGCACCAATTTTAGATAAATGAATTTTAAAAAAAGAATAAGATGTGAAATATGTTCAATTTTGAATTTTCTGAGAGTGTAGAATGTCTCCATCAGTTTTTATTCTTAAATATTGTCTGAGATTGGTCAGGGAAAGCATCTAAGCCTGGCACTTTCTATTTAAGAAGGTAATTAATTATTGATTCAATTGCTGAAATGGGTAATAGGCCCAGTCATCTTTTCTCTTTCTTCTCAAGTTTATCGGAATGTATCGTTGTATTGGAGAGGTTGATCCATTGCATCTTGATTTTGCATCAGGGTTCATAGAAATTTCCAGAACATTGCTTTATTATTTTTCTGTCCTGTTATCTCTTATTAGTAACATACAAAAGCTCCCTCTTCTTTGGGCTAGGGGCTGACAATTACACCAATCTTTCCAAAGATCCAGGCTTTCGCTCTGATTAATTTTTGTATTTTGATTAATTATTGAATTTCTTATTCTTAATTTCACTGGATCTTATTCTACATTTTTATTAGTAGTTTTCCTTTTCTAACTTCAAGCTTAATTTTCTCCTTTTTCTGGCTTCTGGAGGTAGGAGCTTAAATGATTGATTTCAAATCGTTCTTCATTGCTAATGCATTTATTCAATGCTATAAATTCTCCTCTGAGCACTGCTTTTGCTGTGTCTAACACATTTTAGTAAGTTGTCTCTTTATTTTCACTAGATCTGTCCTGAGATTTCTTCCATGTCCATGTCTTATTCGGAAGTGTGATGTTTCAAGTATCGGGAAACTTCCTAGTTTTCTCTCTGTTATTGACCTTAGTTTCCACTATGTAAAATGAAATTCCTCTCAATGCCAGTATTTTACAAGAGAACACTTTGTATAATTTTTTTTTCCTTTTAACTCTTTTTTTTTCAGTCCTGAGGATCTAACAAGGGCCTTGCATATGCTATGTAAGAGTTCTACCAATGAGCAACATCCCTAGCTCTCTTTAAAAGTGTATTAATATGAGCTGGAGAGGTGGCTTACTGGTTAAGTGCATTTGCTGCTTTTCTTGAGGAACCACTTTCAATTCCCAGCCCCCACTAACTCCCTGCAGCACTCTCTCGCACCTCCTACTCCACTTCCCTCCTAACTCCGTGTTCCCCGTTTTTTAATGTTGTTAGTAAATCCCTGAGTCCAATTAGTGCCACCAAATGCATATGGGTATTGCGTCACCAATTGGGAGATGGACGACAAGAAGCCATGCCCTTAAAAGAAAATATCTGTTCCTTTCTAAGCAACCACCCGTTTTCAATATCTCCTCCACCAAGGGTGGGGCCCTTCCTCTCTTTAGGTTTGAATTCTGATTGTCTTCATCTTGAGTAGTTCTCATGCAAGTAACCATAGCTCCTGTGAACTGATGTATACAGCAGCCATGTAGTTTCCAGAAGTCAGCATTTCAAAGCTCCCCTCCCCATCCACCTGAGCTCTTATATTCGTCACATACTCCTTGTCCATGATGTTTCCAAAGCCAGCTGATACAGATGAGCTTTCTACAAGTGAGCACTCAGAGTATTTATACTCAGCACTTGGACCAGTTTTGAGTCTCTGAGTTAATCACACCCCACTGCATTAAGAAGCATCTTGGACCAAAGTTGTTGGAGACAGAAATCTACAGACAGTAACATAAATATTTAGAAGAGTCTTCTTCATATATACCCTTTACTTCTGTTCTCTGCTATCTCCCTACCCCCATTCCCACTTCTAAATTTAACCCAGAGTTGTCTTCTCTGTTCTGTCATGTCACCTGTATACTACTGTCTTCTCTGATTATATTTTTATCTTGGGTTTGAAGAACATAGGTTCCCATATTGCTTTCTAACAAGCTGTCATTTGGGTTAAGCCCTAACCTGCTGAGGGATGTTCTGTATGGCAAACGTGTTGCTCTGATTGGTCAATAAATAAAACACTGATTGGCCAGTGGCTAGGCAGGAAGTATAGGCGGGACTAACAGAGAGGAGAAAAGAACAGGAAGGTGGAAGGAGACACAGCCAGCCGCCGCCAGGACAAGCAGCATGTAAAGATGCCGGTAAGCCACGAGCCATGTGGCAAGGTATAGATTTATAGAAATGGATTAATTTAAGCTATAAGGACAGTTAGTAAGAAGTCTGCCACAGCCATACAGTTTGTAAGCAATATGAGTCTCTGTGTTTACTTAGTTGGGTCTGAGCAGCTGTGGGACTGGCAGGTGAGAGAGATTTGTCCTGACTGTGGGCCAGGCAGGAAAACTCTAGCTACGCTAACCTATTCCTTTTTCCCCATCATCCACACTCATGTTTGAATCTTTCTGTCCTAGTGTTTTCCTCCCTATTTTCATTTTTGCCTGTATTTACTATCTTCCCAACCTTGGTGCATCCACCTCTATGTCCTATTTCTAATTATCCCCTTCCATATGCATTCCTATGAAACAAAAAACTGAAGTGTAAATGCTAGAATCCATATGTGAGAAGCCTTGTTAGTCTGTCTTTCTGAACCTAGGTAACTTCACTCAATATAATTTTTCCAGTTCCATACATTTACCTGAATACACGTAACAGTCCATGGTGTGTATACCAAAATAACATTGTCTAAGGGTGTCCCTTTCCTAGCACCCAAGCCAGTATTGTTCGCTGTTATTTATTATTCCTAATGATGTCAGTTTCACTGGGGTGAAATGGAATCTTATAGTGGTTTTAATCTTAAGTGTCTTGGTGGGCAAAGAATATTTGACACATTTTAAAGTGTTTATTAGCATTTATATTTCTTGTTTTTAAAACTGTGTTTTTATAAGCAACCAGTCATAGTACCTGTTACTCCACCTCCCTGTTGACATTTGGTCATGGAATGGGATGCTGATACTTCACTGAGGTTTGAGTTCCTGCTTCCCTTATGAATAAAGTTATTCGTCATCTTCTCATGTGCATTTTTAAAAACTATTTGTGTATCTGTGATAAAATGCTGCTGTGGATATCGCTCTGTGTAAATAGAATGCTGATTGGCCAGTAGCCAGGCAGGAAGTATAGGTGGGACAAGCAGAGAAGAGAATTCTGGGAACAGGAAGGCTGAGTCAGAGAGACGCTGCCAGCCGCCAGGATGAGAAGCAGATGTTGAGATACCCGGTAAGCCATGAGCCACATGGCAACTTATAGATTAATAGAAATGGGTTAATTTAAGATATAAGAACAGTTAGCAAGAAGCCTGCCACGGCCATACAGTTTGTAAATAATATAAGCATCTGTGTGTTTATTTTATAAGTGGGCTGTCGGCCTGCCGGGGCTTGGCGGGACCCTGAGAGAAAACCCCAGCTACAAAATGCCGATGGTTTTAGTCCATTTTGACTGATTTGCTTTTATTATTGAATTATAAGAAATCCTTGGAAATTCTGAATACAAATTTTATTATATATAATATTATATATATATATATCAATAAAATACATAAATATTTTCCCTAACCTATTGACTTTAGTTTTCATTTCCTTAATTATATCTTTAGAAGAATAAGGGAGTTCAATTCTGGTAGTTCAATATATCATTTTAAATTGTTAGATACATGCTGCCAATTTCCTTCTTGTCAATGGATTAGGTATATTGCTTACCTAATCCATTGATATATGCTAATAACATGTTGTCATAGCACCAATAACTTTGAAGCAAAACTTGGAATCAAATAAAAAGTTCTCTAGGTCCAGAGACTTTCTTCTATATACAGAAAATCTAGCTGATTTAACAACCCTGACAACTGCTCTGTCTCTAACAGAAACAAAAGCCTCCCTTCCTCCAAACGACTTGCTAATATTTTTGTTGCCCGCTCTTTAAACTTCTAGTGTAGAATTTAGACTGCTTATCAAAGGTACACAGTTCTAGTCCTGCTAATCTCTAAATGTTACACTTAATGGAAAAGTAGAAAGCTTTGCAGATACAATGAAAGATAACATCCTGGAGATCTGGGTTATTTTGAATAATTCAACTGGGTCCAAAATTGAATCACAGGTGGATTTTTCTTATGGAGAAAACACAAAAAAAAAGTTCAATTGGCTACACACACACACACACACACACACACACACACACACACACAGGGGAAGGTTGGAAGAATGGTAGAAGGAAAAGGAAGAGAGAGTAAGAAGAAAAGAAGAAAATGATAATGTAAATGCAGCTGAAGACAGTGAATGGTGTGTGTGCTCACAAGCCAAAGAATTCTAGCAGCCATGACAAACTAGATCACACAAGAAATAGGCTCTCTACTGGAGGCCCTGGAGACACACCTCTGTTGTTTCCTTCACTTCCCAAGTGACACTGATTTCACACTTCGAACTCTCCTGAAATGTAGGAGCATACCTGAATTTATTAATTTATTGTGAGCCACCTTGTATGTGGTAATGATTACCCATAAGAGAGAAGGATCAACATCTGTGGGTAGCCAGCCCCTCTCTTTTAGAAGCCAATGTAAGGTAAACAGAAGAGGTTGAAGGATTCTTAGCCTCATTCTTGAGTTGTTTTTCTGTCTCTGTTCCCCAGAACTAATTGCTCATCCTTTTCTGTGAGAACTCTTTACTTGGTATCATAATATGGACCTTGGAGAAATTCTGCTTCTGTACTTCTGGGAAGCATCAGTGGAGTGTTGGTGTTCAGTTTTAACTGTTGACTAATGTCCACCAGTGCTCTCTCCCTGTTCGTGAGTTTCCCAGATGAAGTTCTTGATTTTTGTTCAGTCAATTTGCTCATGACAGACAGTCTCCTTCTAAAGTTTCCTTACCCTTGCTGTCTCTCCCTCCTTTAGGGAACAATATCCTGACTGTGTTCCAAACCCTCATATGGTAGAGAAACAGACTAAAGCCTTGGTTTGTAGATCTGTTTTCTAGCATAATGAATCTTTTCTTTGCCAGTTCAAGTGCTAAATTAGATCTAGTTCTGTCGTTGTTTCAGTTCTGGAGAATTGCCTCTACCCTGGCCTCTAAGTCCCTACACAGTCAAGAATAACCTGAACTCCTGATCCTCCTTCTTCCACTTCCCAAATGCTGGGATTGCAGCTGGGTGCAACCATTCTTGGTTTACACAATGCTGAAGATTAAACTCAAGACATTGTGTGTACTAGGCAAACAATGCACTAACTGGGCTACATCCCCAGTCTTTGCTCTCCTTAATTTAAAATTTATTATTGATCGTTTTCAAATTTCTCTCTGTTTTGCACATATAGTTCCTGCCTCTTCACTGATATTCTTAGTTTTATAGTGCATTGTTGACCTAATGTTCTTCAGTTTAGGAGACACTGCATTAACAGAATATTCTTGACATACTACCAACATCTCAGTTTCACTTTGTGTATTGCTTCCAATGCCTGGCTCCTTGAGAACAATATATATGAGAGACTGTTTTTCCTTGTACAGAGACTGTACAAGGGGCATTCTTTCTTTTTCTCTTCATGTTAAATTTTTTAAACAATATTTCATGTAATAACATGTAATATTAAAAAATCTATCTCCCTTTCTATTGGCAGTGGTTGTTTCAAGTGTCCAGAATAATTTCTAATACGATTGTTGCTCAAGTGTGTTTGTGTGGTCTGAGATGGCTTGGTCATCTCAGCTGTCTTGTGACTGGTGAGAGACTCCTTGAAGTAGCTGGATTTTGTACATGACCTACTTTTCCAGAAGGCTGGATGTATCAGGGAATCTGGCCCGCAGTCTGACACATGGAATGTCTATCTCAGTCTCTATTTCTTCTTTACATAATAAAATCAGAAAGATGTGAGTGGTTCTCATCTTGAAGACTGTTTCTTTGGGTAGAGAGCTATTAGACTTCAGTAAAGTACTCCTACAGCCATTTCTTTTTTCAGATTCTCATTTTGAATTTTTATAACATCCTCTTATTCACCTTGGCTGGTATCATAGAATTAACTTTTCAAATAAATTAAAGTGTAAGCATTCTGACTTTCTGTGGCTTCCTTCTTGCATTTAGGGCTATCAACATTCTATATTCACTGTTGCAAAAACAGTCCTTTGTGTGGATTTACTTTGACTTATTTTACAGATGTTTGATACCATTGTTTATCATGTGTAACACTTTTAAAGTATCTTTGTACAATTTGTGTGTGTGTGTGTGTGTGTAAAGGGATGTTTTCACTGCTATGAGTAGACTTGCCTGGCCATAGGTTAACGTTGTGTTTAATGAATTGCATAAGTGTCAAACTAATTGAGGCACACTGAGCAATCTCACAGGTAATACTTGAGCGTCTTCTCTTGAACTCACTGGTGTCCACCGTTTAGACTCTATCTATCCAGTAAGTGTGACATGCCATCTCTCTGTGGTTTTGATTTGCATTTATGTAAGGATCAGTGGTATTGTGTTGACCTTGTGCATTTACTGATCTTGGATGTACCTTCCTTGGAGAACTTTCAAGTTATATATTTTGTTCAAATTAAACTGGTTCATCTTCCTTTGATCTCAGGTTACGTAACTTCTTGTAGACTTGGTTCACTCTTACGTGTTCACAAATATTTTTTCCCATGCTGCTGCCTATCTTTCTCTGTTAAAGAACCACAGGTACAAACGGCAGTGGATTTCTATAATTCGCACGTTTTTTGTGAAGCACCTGGTTCTGATGTCATTCTCCTGAAGCTACGTAACCCAAAGCTATGACTGCTTTACACTTCTGGTTTTCTCTTAGGATTTTCAATCTTAGATCTTAGATTTAGCATGACAATCTATTTGGAGTACTTTCAATACATAAGTTGGACATTTAAATTCTGGGTGATTTTTATTTAATTAATATCTTATTTAAGGTTTCGAATTATGTTCTTGGCTTTTTTTAATGCATAGGTAACACAAATGCTACATCCCAAGGGATTAAAAAAAAACATGAATAACAGAAATGAATTGACATTTCTGGAGCTGTTTAAAATTCAAAAAATTGGCCAAAACTAGATATAATTTGGCCAACTTGTGAAAGGTACTTTTTGTTGTAAATATTTAATTGAAGTTTTGGTAGTTGTATTTTCAAAGAATTATTTATTGATTCAGTAGTCGCTTTTTTATTATCTTGAAATTTCCCCATTTCCTTCTTTTAAAGAGTTTAACATCTGCCTTTATATCTGAAAAAAAAAAAGTGAATTCAGTAAAAAGATGCCAAGTGATCCCATAAGAGCCAGAGAGGTTTTAAAAGATGAATTTCTGTCATCCACATTGCATCTAGTCTTTTTATGCATGTCAGCCACAGCGCTGGGGTATAGCTCGTTGTACAGTGCTTGCCTAACACAAGTGGAGTCCTGGGTTCTATACCCAGAACCAGAAAAAGAAACTAAAGACACTGAAAAAAAAATCTCCAAGGAACTTATTTTTACAGCTTAGTTGTTTTTTAGGCAAAATGATATGTGGTTGTCCTCACACCATTTTTGGAAAAGATTATAAGGGTTATCTCTGTTCTCTCTCAGTTGAATTGTATTGGTACCTTATTCAAAGCCTAGTTGACCTGACCATTGACCATAATCAATGATTTATTTGTGAACTCTAAAATGTACCACTCATAGATTTTAGTGAGATCTTTGTTTCAGTCATCTGATCAGCAAACTTAATGATTCCATGTACAACTAGCTTCCCCCACACCACATGCCATGGGAATTTACTCACCTGGGTTCTACAGATTAGGACAAAGATATTTTTTTCTGGAGGTTATTATTCTACCAGCCGACTTTACATGATGAAATTCAGCAAATGGTTTCCATATTCTAAACTTTGCATTCTTAGAAGAAATTCTACTTGGTTATGGTGAATAATTTTTAATTAAAATTTTTATGTGGAATATAAAAATAATATAGAAATATGCATATACCACATCCAAAGTCTGCCTCAATGGTAATTATCTACATATACATTCTATAATATTAATAAGAGAATATTGGTATTGACTCAGAAAAATATAAAGCGCTCCATCATGGTAGGAGTCTTGTGGGTTTTTTTTGTAATTTTTAGAAAGATTTTAAATTATGCAAATGGATGAATGAGGACATGAGTGCCAGTGCCCATGGAAGCCAGAAGAGAGCATAGGATCACCTTGGAGCTGAAATTACAGGCAGCTGTGAGCCATCTGCCATGAGTGCTAGGAACCGAACCAGGTTCTCTGTAAGAGCAATATAGACTCTTAACTGCTGACCCGTCTTTCCAACTCCCTCATATGGAATTTGAATCCAGTCTCTTTATGCATACAATTGTTAAATTATTTCCTAACTGAACCCAATCTCACAGGTGTAGCAATCACTAATCTGTGCTGGACATTTATGGGTTGTTTTCCAAGGGTGCTATATCAATGAAATCCTGTTGCATGTATCATTTCAGATGTGACCTCTCTGTCAGTATAATTCCTTAGAGATTCATTCAGTTCATTGTACATATCTGTCAGTAGCCTGTTGGTCATTTTCCTATGGGCTAGTAATCCACAATGAGATCCTGTAGTTTGTTAGTTAATCCATTTTTGAACAATGCTTTTTCTAGCTTAGGAATGTCAATAAACATTTATGTATTGGATTTTATATGGATATATATATATATATATATATATATATAATTTTTTATCAGGGATAAATGTATAAGAATGGAATCAATGAACTGAAAGATGGCTTAAAAGCTAGTTCCTTTATTTTTTTTTAACTTCTGAAATGTTTTCTTAGTGGGTTTCCCCCACGTAATGCTCATATGCAATATACAAAACATTCAGTTTCTCACCCACTTTATACCTTTTTTTCCTAACCCACTTTCTGATGGATATTGTTCATTTATTTGTTTATGTTTCAGTGATAGGACAGATGTGATATTTCCTTAAGATGGTAAGTTGGATTTCCCTGATGACTAAGAAGCACTTTTCTTCCTTTCTCTGTCTGTTGTATGTCTTCTCTGAAAAAGTATCTCTTGTCTGTCACTCTTTTTCTAAAAATGAATATTTGCATTTTCACCCTAAATTTTACAGTTCTTTACATATTTTAGATTTGAGTCCTCTGCTGGCTGTCTACCTTACACACGTGTTCAACCAATCTGTGCTTGCCTTTTCACCCCTTTCAAAGATATTATTTTTTATATACATAAAATTCTATGAGAATGATCAAGTCTGGGTAATTGTATTTCCTTTCTTTTTCCTCTATAATTTTTTGTAGCATTGGTAGATTCAAACTGCTACCATTTTGTTGACAACTGTAAATGATATGCATGGACAGTATTGATCTTAATTTAGTTTCTTTATCTTCTCTCTGATGGCTGTACCTGGCTTCAAAGGCTGAGCTGAGGAGTACTTCCTTCCTATTTTATTTTTTATTCATTCTGTTTATGTATAGTTAATATATATGTATATGTGTACATATGCATGCATATATATATATATGTATATGCAATGAAATACAGTCACCTCTACTCTCCATACAAGTGCACTTACTCCCCCTCCACATACTCTCCTTCCAACTTCATGTTGTTGTCGCTGTCTTTTCTTCTTCTTCTTCTTCTTCTTCTTCTTCTTCGTCTTCGTCTTCGTCTTCGTCTTCTCCTTCTTCTTCTCCTTCTCCTTTTCCTTCTCCTTCTCCTCCTTCTTCCTCTTCCCCTTCCACTCCCCCTCCTCCTCCTCCTCTTTCTCCTCCTTCTCTTCTTTTTCTCCTCTTCCTCTTCATCCTTCACATTCTTCTTCTTAGTAACCCATTAAGTACAGTTAGTCCTAACCATATGTGCACAGGTGTGGGACCACCCACTGAAGCACTGGAAACCAAAACATGTTTGCATCTTCAAAAATGAATGATTTTCTGTCCCCCAATAACTGTCTGCTGCCACTGGCTCCTTTTGGTAGGAGTGTAGAGAAGGACTCACATTTATCTTTCATCAATGAATGTCATCTTTTCTTTGGGGACATTTTTGAGCTACTAATTTATTCTCCTTTTACTATCCATCAGCATATTTCCTGCATGCTCTGCCATCTTCTATCTCTGTGCTAGAGTTAAGGCTTAGAATGCTGAAATTGTGAATAATTATTTCTGATTTAAAGAAAGAAAATAGTCCTGGAGATGGGGCTTTTCTTCCAGAACAATTGTGGCTTTAGCAGTTAAATACTGAAGCCCAAGCACTGGCAATGTTCTGGGTGGCATTCTTTAAGTGACTTCAGTTGCATCCTAATGCCCACAGCCTGCTGGCTCCTGCAGCTACCATTTTCAGGAGGCTTACCTACAAATTTATCATGGTACTTGCCAAAGGAGAATGGCAGTGGGCCAGAGTCAAAGCCTGTGAACGTCTTATTTTTAATCAAATTTGGCACATTATAAATATGAATTCTCTATCCTGTTACATGCCTGGGATTAATTTCCTTAGAAGGGACATTTTGATTTTTGTCAAATTTTCCCAATATTTTCAGTACATTTGTGCAGGTGTGTATTACAAAGACTCGTATTACATTGTTCCAGAATATTCCCCGAAGTATAGGCTGCTGTTGTTTTCTGACTGCTCAATTACAATAGGAGAGAAAGCAGCATCTTAAACATCCTTAAGTAACTTCAAAAACTCTGTCCAGTTGTGTGTTAGGATTGTTGTTTCCTTGTTTTTCTTAAAATAGTGTGAATTTCAAAGCTCCTTCTTCGTGTAGGTGTCGCATTGTCCTGTAGGGCAGATTTAAAGTGTTAATGTGATACATTTAAATCTATTGGGCTATAGGTGACTCAGCAGGTAAAGGCACTTGCCTCTAATCTGAAAGATGTGAGTCTCATCCCTAGAATGCATCTAGTGAAGATACCTGAGTCGCAAAAGCTGTCATCTTACCTCCACTTCTGTATACACACACACACACACACACACACACACACACACACACACACACACACACATATAAATTTTTTTTTTAAATTACATGTTTATCTATGTGCTGGCTTTTGTTTGACTGGTTAACCAGGACATATTTTTCTCATTATAAATCATTCCAGAGCCTCTTCCAGTCCACGGAAGTGAGGACACTATGATCAATGTCCGTATATCATCACCGCACTTAGCAAATTAAGCAGTGCCAGACTTTTTGATCCTGTGACTTAATAATCTTCTTAAAATTTAGCCCCATCACATTCATATAGTCCAGAAAATAACAATTATTTTAGTAGCTATTATTAAATAAGTTAATCAGAAAAGAGAGCTTTGACTAAGGCTATTTCCTTTGAAATTGATGTACTAGATCTTTAGTGGGATTCTACATCATCTCTGTTTCTAAGATGAGATGGAGTATCAGTGCTGATGGTGGTCTCTCAGAAAAGCTGTTGGATCAACTGTCAGCTCTACTCACATCCCCATTTGCACATACTGAAAGTATCATTTCAGTGAGTTTTTGATTTATGAGGGCAGAGAGAGACTTCAAATAAATAGCAAGAATAAAATCCCTGGTCTGAGTCTCTTTCTGTTTTTAATATTGTGGAATTCATTTGAATATAGGGCTGTTTTTGTAATCCCTCAAACTAACATTTGTATGAAAGTCACCTGATCATGCAAGCATGAGACCCCAAAGGATAAAAACGACTTCACATTTCCATCCTTTCTCCAAGGGATTGTAAGAATTGCTGATTCAAGGGATGTTTTTAACCAGAAACACAAGTCCTCATTCCTAGCAAATGAAAACCAAAAAATGTAATTGTGAATTTCACCCTGGTGTTCTTCATATACCATCTATAAAAAAAAATGTATCATTTGAACAAAAAGAATTTCTGCTAGTCACTTTTGTATACTGGGTACCGTTGGCAATAATAAAAATGACATACTGATTTCTCTACTGTCTTTCATCATATTTTACTCCTTCACTTTAGGAGGATCCCCAGGCTTCATGAATATCCTACAGGTCTATAGACAATTCAATAGTGATCATGCTGGATCCAGTCACTTGATGCTGTTCATTCAATGACAAGGGACAGTCCAGTATTTTCTTCAGAGTAGTCAATAAGAAGAGGATGAACTTACAAAAGTTATTTTCCTAGTACTGTAGAGTAGAGATGGTTTGGTGGCGAAGAATACTGGTGTTCTTCCAGAAGACCAGGGTTCAATTTTCAGCATCCATATGGCAGCTTTCAGGTGTCTGTCACTCAGGGAATTTGTTGCCCCCTTCTGGCCTCCATAGGCACCAGGCATGCATGTGGCGGACAGACAAATGTGGGCAATACACATGAACGCATAAAAATAAATAGATAAAAGTAAAGACAATATTTCATACATGTACTTCTTTGTGAATTTCCTTTATACAACAAACCAAGTCTGCCCAACTGTGAATTCAGAGCACTGGATTAGAGCGGGCCCTGCAGAAAATGAGCCCATAGAGTTGTTAGCCTTGAAGGTAGGAAAAGAAGAGAAATGAGTCCTAAGAACAGATGTGTCTTGACACAAACAGAATCCCCAATGATCAGGTGTGTGTTTATGCTGGGAAAGCACATGGGTCTTTCTGTCTTTGCAGAAGGAATATAGATTTCTGGGACCTAATTCAGCTCACTTTCTTACAGAAGTCTCCACAACTGATAACACTTTTGAGTATCTTGCTTTCATATCTTTTACCTTGACCATAAAATGTGTATGTTCACCTTTCAATTAGATACTGATCCTTGGATAGCTAACCACAGATAATTCCAGCTCATCACATGTTTTCTTCATCCCAAGTTTGAGTTTTAAATTTTTCATTACGTTGTAATAAGTGTGCATGTTAGCATGTGCAGTAAGATACTTTAACACAGCACATTTGACTCTAGAGTCTCAACTTTTTTCCTTTCATCATGAGTTTTCCTCATCTTAGCAGATGGCTATCTATCTGAACAGTAGTTCTTGTGATCAAGCTGGGATTCATTCAAGGATGCTTCCTCTTCTACCTTACATCCATTTATTAGCAAGTGTAATTGACTTTATTGCTTAAATATTTTCACATTTATCCATTCTCACTGCTCTTGTCTAAGTCCAAACAATAATACGTTTCATTCATCGCCTTCTACTTTATCCTTTGATGATACATTTTCAAAAATAATTTTAATTCTTAATTAAAATGTAGCTGGTACATAAAAACCATGAAAATTATTCATGTCAATGTACTAATGTGTGTTTTGGCACATTCTTAGCATTGTTTAATAGTATTTAATGTGCTTAAACATATCTCTTTCATCAAACATTTATCATTTATTTATGATAAAAAAAAACTTTCAAAATCCTTTTCATCTACATTCACTGCTACTCTGTTTTATACCAGCACAGAGAATTTTGCTCCTATCAAGTCTTACTTAGTACTTGGTCAATCTTCCTTCCCTTCCCCTCTACCCTCATTACATTCAATTTCTGAATTAGCTTATTCAGATACCTAATATGAATGATCCAGGTCGATATTCTTGAGGCATGAATCACAGTGCTTTGAGTGCTTTCTTACCCACAAATCCCCACTTTTACTCAGTTTGTTCTTAAGTATAATGCATGACCTGCAACACCATGTAGAAGCTGGCTGCTTCTCTAAATATGGGACCTCAGCACCCATACCTTCCTGAACTTTCTCTTCATGAGGTGCATTGAGCCATTTCTAGCCTCAGTGTCTTCCCAAGCATTGTATCTATTGACAAAAATTGTCTACCAGATATCTGTGGCTTCCTTCTTTGTGACAGGGTCCTGTGAGGTTCCATTTGTGGGGAGGGGGTGAGTGGGCACAGAGTCAATGACACAGACTCTGAGAGGGTATTGAAACAACAAGCTCAGTTTGTTCAGGAAGAGGCAAGCCTTGTATACCCTCCACCCAACCCCGGGAAAAGATCTGATGACTATGCATCTGCCGGTTTGACATGGCTACCTCTCCTTGGTCCAGGTCATCTCAGATCATGTCTCAGCTACTGTTGCTAAGACCCTTTAGGCAGATGCAGGTTGACTATCAGGGAGTATCTTATCACTGGTTTGGGCGGCTGACCCTCAGGCCTGTTAGGGCTGAGTCATCCCACACTTCTTTGCTTCCTATATATCCCCATTCAAATGTCACCAAAAGCTCTTCTGATGCCTTTTCTAGAATGATCTCCTTGCCCCTGCATTCCTCTTGTCTTAATTATTCTTTTTGAATATGTTGTTCCTTTAGATAAACTTAATGAATAAGAGGTGAAATGATTATAAGATAGTTATTTAATGTATCTGTAAGAAAAAATATAATGTTAAATACACCATGAACTAATTCATTCTTTACTTAGAGTTTTTATTTTACTCTAATAAACAGTCATTTTTAAATTTATTGGAGCATACATATCTAACACCATTCACATTTATAAGATTCAAAAACTGACAAGTGAATGACCACTTAATTTTTTTCCCCATTATAAAACATGAATTATTTTAATACACTCTTCTGTGGTTTCAGCATCCACACATTCAAGAGCTCCTATCACTCAGCATTTCTTAAAATAATGCCTTGCTATTAACTTCTGCTTTCCTTCTGAATCACCGGTGGCTCTTGTACAGGTTGTGATGGATGCACCTAGTAGGAATATGAAAAAATAACCTGATACATCCCCTTTCTGCTCAGGTAACACCCTGGTACCATAGAATTATAGACCACTTAGGAACAGCTTAGTGAAATCCAGATGTAAACAAATTTGAGTAGAAAATATGATCAACGTATCTTAAAATGGCTAAGATGGGAAGGTAACAGTCACTTGTAAGATAGAAGCAGAAGCGGGCAGAGTGAACTTCTTTCTATTATCACCAATGTTAACACAAATTTCAGCCTTTCATAAATCACTTGGCCACTTTGTGTCTCCTTCAAGTTACCCAGACGTCCACGAAATGCCAAGAGATCACATCATCAACCCATCTTGATGCTCCCTCCTCATGCAGTCAGGGCTGACCCAAAACTTCCCCTCTCTGCCCCTCAGCTCCAGACACAGCACCTTGGAGAGGGGTCACTGCTTAAATAGAACTAGAGACAGGTATGACCAGGGTAGTGTGCTTCTCAGAAAGAATGATACAGTGGTGAAAGTTGGCAGTCCATACCTTCAAGAGAAACATGTTCTGGGGAGTTAGTTCTACAGGATGCTTCAGTCTGCACCGAACTCTCACCTGAATTCAGAGGTACCCGAATGACCAGTAGATGCCCAGGACCATCCCTGGGATTCCACTGCTCTCTGAGCTTTCTTCCAAGCCAGCAAAGAGGAGACCTGAGTGAACAAAGGAGGCTGGACTACAGTGGGACACCTGAAGAAGCACAGGCAGCTTCTGACCAATACTAGCTTGGAGGAAGTTCAGGGTGATGCATTTTTTATTAACAGAACATCTTCAGACTCAGCTAACCCCAAAGGCAAGGTTTTAGCTGAGAAACACTTTCTAATAGAAACAAGAACTGAAGCAGGGTCCAAGTGATGGGTAATGGATGCCTAGTGATGCTAACCAGACTTGAACATAGCAACCTGTGTTCCCTTCCCTAAATTAATAATGAAAGCTAAGGAGCTGTCGCTATTTACAGAATGAACAGAAAGAACATTTATATATTCTCCAGCAGACTAGACTTAAAATAAAGCAAGTGAGAGCCATAGAGCAGTCACCATTCTAGATAAAGATGGGATCCTTTTTACATCTCTTCCAACCAAGGTTCCAGAAAGGCTCAGGGAGACACTGTTACCAATCCTTTCTTTATTTAAAATTTAGATATTTTGTCCATCGTAAATTTTTGCATTAGTTTTATATTTTAGTAGCACATTAAAATAACATTTATCATGATGACTGAGGGATTTTTTATGACTCCCTAAATTTTATATCCAAGGCAAATGCCTTACACATCTCATCCTTACTAGTCAGTGCTTATTTTACTAAAATATTTGTGTTTCTGCCATGGTCAGAATTGAGATGATCTCTGATTTAGATATTTAAAAAAATATTGAAGTTTTAAAACTATTTTATTTCCACTGAAAGATAACTTTATTTGATCTGACTGCTTTATTTTCTCCTTTTGAATTATCTACACATTTCTTCTTATTCTAAAATATTGTATTGTTGCTGTGTTTGACTTTTGTGTCAATGTTTTAAGACGGGACAACAAATATCTTCCACACACATTTTAACAAGCTCATGAGGTACAGACATCCTGAACTCAGGGTGATGCCAGTCCCTATACACATATTTTGACACATAAAAACAACAACAAAATGGCATGTGAATTTATGTGCAGAGTCTCATCTTGAGGTACGCAGACAGAAAGTAGTTAACTTTTGGCAGTCTACAAGGAATTAAGAGGAGAAGTCTACAAAATTTATGTGGAGTTTGTGTACGCTTGAGTTGAAAGAGAAGTGAGGAGGGGGAAGAAGAAAGGGAAGGAAGAATGTGTTTGTAGACCTGCAAATATCAGAAAATTTTGGTGTTGCCTTCTGTGGCATCAGTTTGAAGGTTCTTAAATTTTTTTCTTTTGTCTTCTGAGTCAGTAAGTCAGGTCTCTTTCATGATATCCAATGTTAAGGAAAGGGGCTTAAACAGTCACTGAAGAGTAACAAAGCAAGGAGAATTGGAGTAAAAATAATAAGCTTAAGCATTCTAACTTTTCTGTTTTGTTTTATTTTGTTTTTTAATCTATCCACTACAAATGTTTCATTTCTTTCTCTGGTTGTTGTCTAAGTATCTATGACTCATGTTAATGACAAAATGCTCAGGACTCCAGACATTGTGCAGAATACTGCCTGAACAAAGACAAAAGTTCTGAATGACTAGCAAGTGGATTAACACTCCATATTGCGTACCTTAAACTGTCTAGGCTCTGTGATAAGAAGGCAAGGTGGGAGGCTCTGCTGTCTGTCATTCATATTTCATGCATCATCTTAGGAGATAGGGGTCTTCATTTGGGTTGCTCTGTATCATATATACATTTGTCCCCAGCACTAGGAGAAAGCCGTAAGCAACTTTTGCTGGTGACACAATGACATTCACTCAAAGCAGTGTTCACACCAGCTACAAGAAAGACACAATCATTTGTAGAGAAACATGAAACTTAGTGTCAGCTCCATCGAACATCCAAATGCAATCTCACTCCTTGACAACAGTTGCTACATTTCAATTTGACTTTCTACATTTGAGTTAGGTCATTTGTTGTCTGAAAGGTAAATGAAAAACTCCAGTCCTACATAATTTGTATTTTAAATTACCCACCATCTGAGCAGTGTGACTGCCCAGGTAGTCCGGTCTCACTGGGCACAACTCATATTTTGTCCAACCTGCCTGTGCCACACATGTTGTCCAGTCATGGGGCAATAGCAGTCATCAGTGCACCAGATTCACTGCTACAGAAGCCGCAGTTCATATGACCCTTGTTTATCAAAGGTAAAGAACAGAGAGACTGGTGATTCAGCTATGTCTCAGAGAGGCCATAAAGGGCTTCCTTCTCAGGAAACAGTGAAATTTCTCCACTAAATATGAAAAAATTATGTACTGAGACTTCTTAAGATCTAGAGAAGGAGGAAACTTTCAGCCGTGAAATGCTGAGGGAGAAGAAAAAAATGTGACCTGCTTTGTTATCACCCCTCAACGTGTAACGCAGAGGGCCACAGCCAGAGTGCACAATACGTGCCTAGTTAAGATGGGAAAGCCTTGCATTTAAGGATGAAAGAGGAACTGGCGACAGCCTCTGATGGATGGCAGCAAACACTGAACCAACATGAAGACTGCCAACGCAGGATTCCCCCAACCAGTGACACCAAGCCATTTACTATGGGAAAGGAAATGCTTCACAAATTCAGGAAAAATTTGGATGAAAAAAAATATATAAAACATTAATAGAGAGGCTGAGTCTGCCAATGAAAGCTGCTGTCTCGTTCCTAATGAGTTGAAGAACTTGATTAAAGAGAAACTGCTAACATGGAAAGCACTTCTTCAATTATTAACTAATCATTATCAGTTAATTACTATTAACTAACTAATAATTAACTGATCGTTATAATTATTACTCATTATAACTAATTGTTATTGGTTATTGTGGTTAATCTCTTGCTGTGCCTAACTTCTAGATTAAATTCTATCAGACATTTGTGTGCACAAAAGGAAGACTGGCATGTACTGGGGCTGAAACTGGCCATGGTCTCCAGCATCCTCTGCGAGTGTGTGTGTGTGTGTGTGTGTATCCTAGAATATCTTTAATAGACTGTTATAAACATGAAGATAGTGAAAACTACACAAAGCACAAATAACATCGAAATCTGCTTAAAGAAAACAACAACAACATTGTTTTGAAAACAAATAATTATAGGCTGTCTCCTGTAAGCAAGAATTTGGATGGTTGCAATGTAAACTTGGTTTTGCTATGAATTCTCATTATCATTTTTTGTTTTCTATACATTTTGTATGTGAAATTGGGTCTTTGGATTTGATAGCTGAAGCAAAAATATTGAGACGCTCAGGATATGTAGGAGGATGGGAAGAAGACTGAAGTAGGAAGTGATGTTCCAATGTCTTCCCACCCAGCCATGCTGCTGACTGGTGAACACATGAATGCTGGCTGCTGGTAGTGGACCTGGACTGAGAATGGCATGCATGATGGAGAAATGTAAAGATGAGTATGCTGGCATTATTACAAGGTATGTGAATGTATATGTGAACATCTGGATTTTTTTATCATACATGACATAGGTGTCATTCACTGGGATCTGGTAATAAAGACATTGTATTAAACAAGACACTTTTATTCACCTTTTTACAATTCCATTGGGGACTTTTGAAAGACAAAACAAACAAATGAAAAAAAAAAAAAAACAACCAACATTACAAATCTTGCAATCAACTGTCCATAAGAAGACAGGAAACTTAAATCAGCTGAATTATGCCCAGTGTTTAAACTTACCACTCTAACAACTTAATAGAAAATTTGGGGCAAAAATCTTGTGTACATTTCGTCTTTGAGGTTTTTTTTTCCTGCAACAGGTTCTTGAAAATTAAAGAGATTCTGTACTCTGTTTCTATCCTGAGGTGTTGTGTGCCTGGAGGAGGTCCTCATTTTAAAATGGCACTATCTATGTCTGCATGTATGTGTTTATATGTTTATACATAGGTGATAGAATGTAAAAACACTTGAACATATTATAAGTATATTTATACTTCTATACACAAACGTTTGTATACAAACCTGTCCCATAATGATTTTCAATATATTTATACAAGATAATATGAAAATAAGCACAACCTAAGCCACAAATTGCTAACTAAAAATTCTATATTTTGTGTAATAACTTATTAGCTTACCTGTTCAAAAAAATGTAAGGACTATACATACTTATTCAACTAACATTTGCTAATGGCCAACTTAGTATGGGACACTGGTTGAATATTAGAGAAACGAAGACAAAAAAAAAAAAAAAAAAATAATGCTACATACCCTAGACCTTGTAGAGTAATCGCTAGTATTTCAAGAAGGACCTCATTGTATCCCCACACATGTCTAAGTCTAAGGAGAGGCAGTGCTATTCCAAGAGTGATAACCCTTAGCAGGCTTTCATCCCATGCTGCTCTGAGGTCAGTGCTCAGTCAGCTAAAGAACAACTGGAAAATCCCACGGTACAGAAAATCCCGTGGTAGGAGAAAGCATCTTAGAAAGAAAATGCTGTTTCACCATGTGTTTCATCACTTTTACATCTTTTAGAAGTTAACTGTTCTCACAAACTTTTGTCCTCACCAACTGATCTGATCTTGATCCATGTGTGTGTGTCTATTAAATAGCTATGGACAGATACTGTGACTCCTTATCATTGTATTACAAATACATCATTCCACTCTTTATACATTTACATCTACTCTTAAAGGATCTGATTATTTTCTGTCTATTTAAAAATACTATTAACATAGCCTTGCTAACTCAGTAGCTATTTTGTTGCTTTAAACAATTGTGTGAATTAATAAATCTCTTCAATATTTTTGGAAAATGACTGAAAATCTCTAATAATCTTTTATTCAAACAAGATATGCAAATGACCTGTAAACCAATGAAAAGATACTCGACACCACTATTATGAAACAGCAAATAAAAATCATGAACTCTTCATACACATTGGAATAGCTACTATCCCAAAAGCTAACTGATTTTGTAGCTAACTAAGTAGCTAACTTTGGTCATAATGTGGAGAAGTTGGTGCTCATGTGTACTGCTGGAGGGAAATGTACAACAGAAGATAAGAAGATGGTTCCTCCAAGATAAGACAGAGATTACCTTGTAACCCAGATGCTGTTTCTGGGTGTGTATTATTATTTTGTATATAGCCAAGGAATTGAAGGGAGGGGTTCAAGTATTTACACACCAATGTTCATAACAGTATCCTTCCCAACCAACATCAGACAAAATCATTCTAAATACCCTTTAGTAAAAGATAAGCAGATTGATATTGATATATATCGCATACATATACACATATTTGTTGGAATGCTACTCATACTTAGAATGAATATGTACTATGCATGAGTGAACCTGAGAACACTGCACTAAGTGAAAAAAATCATATACAAAAGGACTGTCTCCTTAGATCAGTGGTTTTCAACCTATGGATTTTGACACACTTGGGAGTCAGTATATCAGATACCCTGCATGCCAGATATTTACATGACAATGCATAGCAGTAACAAAATTACAGTTATGAAGTAGCAATAAAATAATTTCATAGTTGGGGTCACCACAATATAAGGAACTGTATTAAAGGGTTACATCATTAGGAATGTTGAGAACCCCTGCCTTGGATGAAGGATCTTGAAAAGGCAAAGTCACAGACAGAAATTGCTGTGATCAAGATGAGAAAGACATGCCCTCATAGGCTCCTGTCCACTTAGTCCCCAGCTGTTGACACCATTTGTGGAGATTATGGAGCCTTTAGGATATAGAGCCTTGATGGAGGAAGTCCGTCACTGAGTATGACTTTGAGGGTATATAACTTTGCTCCACTTTCCTTTCACTCCCTCTCCTTGCTGGGTAGACTGAGATGTGGTCTCTCGGCTCCCTGTTCCTGCTGCCATGCCTTCCCTGAACTATGATCCCTTGCCTTCTGGGACCATAATCCCCAATAACTCTCCCTTAATTTGCTTTTGGTAATGATCTTTTATCACAGCAACAGAAAACTCATTAATCCAGAAAGCATAGGGTCATTAATGGAGTTTGACTGAGATGGAACTATTGCTCTATAGATAAAATGTTTTAGTCTGTGATGATAGGGAGGCTTAGAAAGCAATAACAGTGATGGCTGCACATTCCTGTGAATATGATCATTTTTTCTTCCAAGAATGCACTAGAAGGGGGTATAAAATATGAATTCTATATTCTGTGCATACTCACACATTAATATAATTCCTATCATAGAAAACAAGGAAAGTCAAGGAAGTTGTCATAGTCAAGATATGTTCTTGACAACTGAATGTGATGTGGTAACCTGAAGCGGGTCCTGGAACAGAGAAATGACTTTAAGCTAGGCACTAAAGAAATTTGAATCAAGTATGGATTTTCATGAATAATAATGTCTAGACATTACTTTGTTAATTATGAAAATGCATCATGCTAATGTATATTACTTTAGCATGCAACATTGGAGAGGTTTCTACTATTTTGCAATTTTTCTATAAATCTAAAATTATTCCATAATAAACTTCCTTTTGAAAAGTGAAAATCCAAACCTTCAGTAAAAGGACAGACCAATCACAGACCAAACTGATTCAACATTTGAGGCTTTAAGAAAATGACTACTGCTCTTAGGGAAAGTTTTAAAAGATACACAGACACCTCTGTAACAAGAGTACAAACACAAGGAATCTTAAATTGTAAATGGTAAATCATGACAGTGATATAGTAAGAATTTCCATTTCAAAAGTAAAATGTTCATTCAAAGTGCTAGATGTTATTCCAAAAAATAGAATATAGATAAGGAAATTTGATAAAAAAGATAATCATAGGCTGGGCAGTGGTGGCACACGCCTTTAATCCCAGCACTTAGGAGGCAGAGTCAGGCAGATCTCTGTGAGTTCGAGGCCAGCCTGGTCTACAGAGCAAGATCCAGGACAGGCACCAAAGCTACAAAGAGAAACCCTGTCTCAAAAAAACCAAAAAAATTAAAAAAATAAAAAGATAATCATAATGAAAAATGGGAACAAAGATTAACTTCCTAAAATATAACAGACATATAGGACATGTAAAATATTGATAAGGAGATACATCATTTAAAAGAAAAATTGGTAAAAAATCTGCCTTTTCTAGAAGTGATTACATTACTCAAATTTCTGTTTCTGTGATAAAATACCACGATACAAAGTAACTTAAGGAAGAACGTGTTTATTTTGGCTTATGATTCCCTAGGTCTAGTGTGGGGTGCATAATAAAAAGGCATGACATTGTAGCAAGAACAGGATGACTCCTACACACAGGAACTAGAGAGCAAACAAGAAGTAAGGCCAGACTATAAACTCTTACAGCCAGGCCCTCTGTCTCATACTTCCTCTAGCAAGGCTTTACGTCCCTATAACTTTCCCAAACAGCATCGCAAACTGGGGACTGAGTGTTCATATCCATGAGCCCATAGGGAACATTTTGCATTCAAACAATCACATTAATTATATTCCTAATGATAAAGAAAATGCTTTCATGTGGTGGAAAATAAGTGAGCATAGTTTGGTGTCCTCTTCCCACATCTTTCACTAGAGGACTATGTGAGCATACTAAGGAAAGGCAAGAAATTTGAATCAATCTTTCTCATTGGGATAATGCTATTTGCTAGTTCCTAAAAGACCCTATATATCAGGCTATCCATAGCAAAAGTAACTGGTGGCAAATTCAGAATCCGTGGTGTTGTGGGGGAAATGTTCCCTAGAGAATGTCACATCATATTTATATGACTCTAATCTGTCTCTTCTGCACAACATATGTTCCTGTTTCTCCATGTGCTTTGTGAAAGTTTGCCTTTTGATCAGTGTTATCTTGCTTACCTTTACAATAATATATGTGCTTGATCAGATCCTTTTTGCTGTTTCTTTCTTATTTCTCTCTTTCTCCCTCTCTCCTCCCCTCTATCTTATTTCTCTATTATACCCTCATTTGAGCAAATAAACGGTTACTCTTCTGTTTCTCTTTTAGCATCCTGTTTCATGTTTAAAAAATGCTAAAATGTAATTGTAAATTTTCTAACTATTTTAAACTTGTCATTTCTTAATGACTTCTCCTAGGATTACAATACCTCTCTTACTCCCAAAATGCACTTCAGGTTAATATTGACAATTTGTTCTTTTGAATTAAGTAAGTATCTTGCAATATAGCCTTGCATTCCTCTCTATCTTTTGTGATATGGTTATATAATACATATAGATTGCATGTATATTTGTAAAAACTCAGCACTTAAATGTAATAGTGACTCTCTTACACAGTCTTTTCCTAAAATAAAAATGATATGTATCTACCGTATTCCTCCAAAACTCAGTTTTTCACTTTCTGCAGCCATCTATAGTCAGAAAATATTAAGTAGAGAATTCTATAAGTAGAGTTCATGGCCATATATTTACACAGTAAAGCACAGAGGATGATCGAAACTCATCCATTTCCATTGCAGTGACACTTAGCTATCTTACCCTCTATTCACTACCCATCCATTAATCAGTATTGTCTTGTTATCTCATTGTCTATCAGAACATCACAGTGTTGTGCTAAAGTTGTCTAACACACCACCGTGGCTTTGTCGTTCTTTACTAAACACCTCATCATATAGGCATGTAGCTAGAGTTTTCCTGCCTGGCCCACAGTCAGGACAAATCTCTCTCACCTGCCAGTCCCACAGCCACTCAGACCCAACCAAGTAAACACAGAGACTTATATTGCTTACAAACTGTATGGCCGTGGCAGGCTTCTTGCTAACTGTTCTTATATCTTAAATTAATCCATTTCTATAAATCTATACCTTGCCACATGGCTCGTGGCTTACCGGCATCTTCACATGCTGTTTGTCATGGTGGCGGCTGGCAGTGTCTCCTCAGCCTTCCACTTCCCAGAATTCTCTCCTCCTTGTCCCGCCTATACTTCTTCCTGCCTGACCACTGGCCAATCAGTGTTTTATTCATTGACCAATAAGCAACATGTTTGACATACAGACCATCCCACAGCATAGGCGTCTGTCCTGTAGCAGTTTCCTTTGAGGTTCAAGCCTTCTGTTTTGGAGAGAAACATCTTAAGTCATAGGATTTAAAAGAGCAATGAAACAACTGCATATTTTAAGACAAGATTTTTACAAAGAGGTCAAGTATCAAGTTGTTCTATGAGGAAGTGAAATATTCCATCTGTAAGGGAAGTAAATTATTCAAAATAGCTTCGGGAAGCCCCTGAATCTAACTGATTTCACTAGGTCCCTTCCTCCCAGAATATAAGCAGTAAAGGCTGCTTAGGGTCACTCTTAGGCCAGAAGAACTAATTGGAAGAGAGTCAGACCAAGCAGCCTGGAAGAAGCAAAGACAAGCACCTGAAAGAAGCAGAGACCCGCCCCAGGAAAGGATACCCTCAACCCTCCTGCGATGCCCGCAGCTATATGGTGTGCTCCGGGTTTCCAGCTTCTATGAGCTGTCATTCATGCTGGGGTGGGCTATGGTAATGCAGCTGTCTTTGAGTCATCTCTGCTCCTATAAGTAGCCTCTCACCCATATCCCTACAAGTAATCTGAATAAAACTCACTGCTTCACCAAGTTGGACTTTGGTGGTATCAGCTTCAAGTCATCACCAATTCTCTATTTGGGGTGAAGCAGATACTTCTTCACATATTCCCAGGAACAGTGCTTCATGACAGCCTCACATCACCTCACATCATCAAAGCAAGAGTGAAAACAGTGCAACACAATGCCTAGAGAGAGATCACAGTTACATAACTTTTATTGTGGCATATT
>CABHPR010127425.1:6403-21103 GCA_902168415.1 Peromyscus melanophrys
ACTTATCATTTTTGTATGCTGCATTGTGTATTGTTTTCTTTATTTTACCTATTTAATTCTCTTAAGATTTTTAAATTTTTAATTAAAATATAGTTGTACCATTTCTCTCTTCCTTTTCCTCTCTCCAACCTCTCTAATGGCCCCTTCCCATGCCTTCCCCCTTACTCCTCTTAAATTCATGGCCTCTTTTGTTTTTATAATATATAGACATATATACATATACATATAAACTGTGGAGTTTAATCTTGTTTGCATATATATAATATTTATATATAATATGTATAATATATATATATTTCAGGGCTGACCACTTGGTATTGGATAACTAATCAGGGGGCTCATTCCTAGCAAGACTAGTTCTTTCTCTCCCAGCAGCTATTAGGTGGCCCTAATTCTCCACTATTTGCATTTTCAGTTACAAAATTCCCATTTCTTCACATAGCTCTCAGCTCTCTGCTGAACCCTCCATATTCTTAAGTTTCTGGAACATGTTAATTACAGATATTTCAACTTCTACTTTATCATGCCTATTACTGCTATTATCTTGTCTAAGTCTGAATTTTGAAAATCCTCATATATTGTATTATTATTTAATTTTCACTGAATGCATAAAATACATATGAAAATGTGTGATATAAGTTGAGTCTTGGTCTTATTTTCCTCTGGAAAGGATAGATTTTGCTTATTGAATTTTGCCAAAGTGGGGACAGATTAACTGAATTTAATCAGGGGTTGAGTCCATTTGGAGTTGGACTTCAGCCTTGAAACTTGTTGCTGGCTAGTCTACCTTTACTCCTGGATCCAACCTAAAAGCCTAGAAAGTTTTGAGTATTTTATCTTGCTCTTGATGCACACACCCAAAATTTTATCTTCCAGTTGCCACCTGCCCAGAAGGGTAGTTTAGTTTCTCAACATCTGAACCAAATGATGAATGTAGAAGTCTAGAAATGTCAAGCTCAGCTCTAGGCTCTTTTCTGATCTTGGTCCCTTAAGTTCTTTACCAAGTAGATCTTTAAGCCTTCTAACAGGGTATGTTACACACACACACATACACACAAGCATGCACATGTGGTGCACATGCATGCAGCATTAGCTCTATGTGTGCAGCTCTTTGATTCACAGGTATTGGAGGATAGCCCAATCTTGTCAGAAACAAAAATGCTCAATAAATTCTCCAATGGATGAATAAAAATACTTCATAAAAATACTTTATATTTATGATCACCACTATTACAATAATAGTATTGTAAGGGCAGAAAAAATTTTAGCATACAAAATATGTATGCATACATGAATGAAAGAAAAGCATGACCTTTGATCTTCATCTTCTGACCTATGAAAAGCTAGACTTAACAGAGCATCCCGTGGAGTCACATTACTGGTAATGGTAGGCCTGAGATTTAAACCATAGCTTCTGCTTATTTCTGTCAAAGACAATCATGCTATTGTTCCTGCTGCAGAGAAGAATATCTGTAGTCCTTCTGGCCCTGATGATGATCACAACTGCTCCTTAGCCTCTTTTAAAAATCTTAACTCTTTCCTCCTTTCTACTCCCAAGGTACTGTCTTCGTTACAGCCTTCAAAATGCTCGCTGCTAATCTATTGACCTCCCTGCCTTCCAAGTATCTGTTTAAAAACTATTATCTCAGAATAAAAATCCCAAACTCCTTAAAATTACATGTAAGCACTTCAAAGAAGTGTTCCTTACCTGTATCGCCCCACACTTCCACATCAATGTTCAGACTTAACAGCACAGCTGTTGTGAAATACTCAATGGGTCTGTGCTTCTGGGGAGTAGGGCACGCTGTCCCACCCCCACTTCTCTCCTAGCCTTCCTCCCAACTGAACTACCTCTTCTCTGTATTCCCTCTAACTCACCTTTAGGTGAAAATAGAACACCATTCTTTTTCAAAGGAGTTGTTGTCTCATTGCCCTGATCAGGCAAGATGAACTCAGACCCTTATAACGCCTCCTGCATACTTTTATTTGACAATTCTCTTAGCAATGAATAACTCATCTGTTTTAACCACTTTTCCTTTCCTTGAGGTGAAGGAAGTGGGCTCATGTATACTCACATCTTTGTTGTCCAGCACAGTGCTTTGTGTTTACAGAGGACTAGTGCCTAGTTACAGCATGCCTTACTAGAAAACAACATGTTTTACCCAAATTGCTAAACCCAAGAACGGTCCTTGGATACTCCTGTAGTGTGTAGACCCTGCAGTAGGCATTTTTTTTCAACTTCTGAAAGTCACCTTTGCTTGCTAATTTAACTTCAGGAATCAGAACTCTGCTTTAAGGGGACTCATTCTCTGGGTCTCTCTACCAAAGACAACAGATGGGAATGAAAGCTGGACTTGGAATCACTCTGACAAGGCTGGGGCTGTCATTGCTAGTATCTTCTGTAAAGCATGATAGAAAAACCATTTACAATAAAAAGAAAGATAATTTTACATATTTAGTTTAGTGATAGTCAAAGAGAAGGAGACAGAAGAATCAAAAGAACATCCAGACTCTTAGATAAGTTGCCCAATCCATGGATCTGTGCTAAGTAGATGTCAAATTCCCTATCTTCCTTTCAAGATCCATTACCACAGCTTGCTTTAAACAAATCCTTTATGCACACACACATGTGGATGTGTCATATATATATATATATATATATATATATATATATCATATATATGTACATATACATATATATCCATATATGAATCCATTACTGGGTATGGTAATTAATAACTCTAATCCCAGCACTGAAAAAATTGAGGCAGAACTGTAGCCTGGGATGACCTGGAGTTAGATCCTGTTTCAAAACAAACAAACCAAACCAAACCAAAACATATATGAATCTGAATTACAGAAGAGTGTCTTAACAATACCACCAATAACTTGCCAGGACCTGAGGAGAGGAGAGGGGAAAAGCCAAACTTTTCAGCATTGTCCTCAATGGCTCCCAAGCTGTCTCTGCCCCTATGATCTTTTCAGTTCTACAGGAAGGAATCCCTCAGAGATGTCCAAGGACAGTGCTTGTATTTCCCAACCCCACTTCTGTATGTACATTGAATTATTCTCTCTGTCCAGAATCCTCTGCCTTCTGTTCCTTTTTGTGGAGAAAACATCCTTTGGCCTAGGTTCAATTCAAATGATACTTACTCCTTCCCAACTCCCAGAGAGAGCATGATGGCTAATATGAGGGAGTTCTCATTAGAATGTTACCTTTGAGCAAGTGCTGGAGTGGGTATAGATTATACATATGGTCTCCTCAGCACATTTCTGTTACACTGAGATTTATCAAGGAATGTCAGCATCTTTGTATTTTCTAGAACTTAATCCACAAGTCTCATTTTTTTTTATTATTGTGTTTGCACCTTAAATGGGTGCAGTATTTAGCATGCTTCTCAGCAAACTCATTCATGCATGTATATATTCATTCATTTACTGAAGTCATTATTGGGTTTAAGAATATAAACAGATACCATTGCCCAGAAGAAGTTCACAGTGCAAGTTGAGGAGACAGCAGGAATGTCATTGTGTATTTAGGTGTTTAAATATTATTGTCTGTGTGTTATACTTAGTGATGGGGATATATACAAGTAGAAAGAATTATTGAGCCACATGCATTAGTCTGGGTAATAATGTTACATCACAGCAGAGCAGACAGTATATATGAATTCCTTTGAGAGTCATATTATTTGGGGACATTTGATATATTTCACAGAATCCAATTTTGTGGGTTTTTCTTTACAAGTTTCAGCTGTGAGAGCCCTGTTTATAGAAGGTGTGGGAAGTTTTCACTCATATTAACAATACTGGTAGGAGATAGCCCTGCAGGGCTTCAAGGTGGGGAGTCACAGGCCGACACACTTTTAACTCCCTAAGCTAAATTCAGCATAGGAACCTGTAGCAATACGGATTGAAAGCATACCATATCCTCTTAAGACAAAAGAAGAGAGGCTTTGATTTTACAAAAACCTCAAGTCTTCAGGCATTTGACTATATTTTAAAAATCAAATACAGATAAGGTGGATAACATGGGCTTGTTTGAAGTTGAATACTTTGTAGTGCTGCAGTCAGACACACCAGAGCCCCCAGGTTGCTGTCACTGAGGGAGTGCCCAGATCACATAGGTGCAACAGGCAGAAGACCCCTGCATGCTCCACCTCTGAAACACAGATGTTAAAATGCAATCTTCCTGTTACCTGGTATAATTGTTGTCTTTTCAAGATGCACAAAACTTTTAAGGTGATCAGCTGTAGCTGGCTCCAGCTCCTGCTGTCTTATAAAGTACCTAGGTGAAGACCGTAAGGTCCATGTGGGGGCTGATACATGAAGATAGCAAGGCCCCAGTTCCACCTTGATCAGAAGCTGTGCTGACTAGGCCTGGGCTTGAAACAATTTGGATGTTATATTAATTATGTTTCTGTCTCTGACCAAAATATTGACACAGACAACCCAAAAGAAGATAGATTTATTTTGGCTCACAGTTTTACAGGGTTTAGTCTATTGCAGGGAGGCCATGGGGGTGGGGAGGGGGCAGCTCAGTTCTCAATGTAGTGGGCCAGGAAGTAAAGAGTAAGACCGGAAGCAGCCAGGAATAATAAGCTCCTGAGGCCCTAACCCAATAACCTATTATTTCTAGCTAGGCCCTGTCTCACAAAGCTTCCAGGCTGTCCTCAATAGTACCACCCTGCAGAGACTAAGGTTTCCAAATCTGAACCTGTGGGAGGCATTATATTTTCAAATATAGCAGGTGACCAGACATATACTCAAGTGTAGAAAATTTTATAATAAGTAAATAAAGCTAGAAATCAGATAAGCTCCTGTGAGTTGTTTTGAATTTAAGTAAAAATATACTCTCTTTCTCTTTTTTTCTTATCCATATTGTTCATTTACTGTGACTAACTGGGAGTTATCTAAAAAACTGATTTCTCCTGCTGTCCCCCCAGGCATTTTCCAGTCTCTGCCTCCAGTAAACAGTAATTTCCAAGTAAGACAGGAGCAGAGGGAAGTCATGGGGGGAGGGTTGTAATTTGTCACTGTCACCCACAAAATGAAGATAGGAACATTAAGTATGAGTCCAGATACCCTAACAGCTCTGCAAAGCTAGTCACCAGCTCACACAATAGCAACCATGAATTATCTCTACATTTTCTGTTTGGATTGGAAGAACACTAAGAGATAATAAGGTGAGGAGCTAAAGGATGAGGAAAAAGGAACAGAGAAAGTTCCATCCCCAAAAGAGAATGGTGGGGACGGAGGTGGGAACATGGATGGTGAGGACCAGTATTGCCTACTCTCGACTGCTGAGAGCTGGAGGTAAGAGACAAGAACACTCAGACGCCTTGCAAGGCACCATCCTGCAGACCAGGCAGGGGTGGTGCTAGGTCAGGCACTAAGCATTGGCTGGGATGGTCACCTCTGCATTCAGAGCCTGGCAGATCTGCTACTCCACATAAGTGTATTCTTCTCTAAGCTCAAAATGAGATGGCATTTCTCACGTGCATTTACCATTGCTTTCAGTCTCATTGCTGGTACTAGAATTGATAATTGCACCTCCAAAGACACATGCTCCATGTACAACATTCCCCATATTGCTCATGTCACAGTCAATGCTGAAGAAGCTACCGAAACAGAGAGTGTTTATTCAGATTCATTTTAACATCCAACCTCTTTGGCTCAGATTTCCAAGCTTTCCACATGCAACTTCCAGACTGGCATGGCTAAGCCTGCTGAGACCTCCCAGTGTGTTAGGAGAGGCAACTGTACAGTTGTCCCAGGAGGTACTATTCTCACCCCATTGATAGAAGGAGAAGAGAGGCATGGAGCAGTGAAGGGATATGACCCCAGGCCTTGGCTGAATAGCGCAAACTGTGTCTGTCACTCAGGCTATCTTCCAGGCTGGTTCATTCGGCTTGCCTCTCAGGCACAATGGAAGCTTGCCATGCTGAAACACTCCTTATCTATACCAGGCCTTTTTATATTTCCAGGCTCTTGGTATATGCCACTCCTGCTTCTTGACGTGCAGATCCCAATTTTCATCCTAGGTGATGTTCTAATTTATTCCAGGCAAGCCAGTGAATTCACTCTCGCTCCTCTCCCACACCTTCATCACCTTGCAGAGCAGTGACATGTAGCCTTTGCATGCAACTTTGTCTCCTACTTAGTCATTAAATATCTCTATAAGGTAGCTACTGTTATTGTTCCTATTCCACAGGTAGCAAAACCAAGGCATGAAATGTCAAATGCTTTCCTAAGGGGCCAACATCTACCTGTGACTCGGGGCTTGGGTAGTTGTGAGTCCTTAACTACTCCACTGAGTTACCTCCACACTTCCAATTCTTACTGGCTTCAGAGCCAAATTCTGATGCATAGTAGAGTACACAAAGTGGTCAGTACCATGGAAAGGGAGTGCAGTTGGGTGATAGAACTTGAGTCTAGAGGTTTCCCTATATTCCAACAAACTCCCTTAGCTTCTTACAAGGCACTGAGGCAGAATGGGGAATTTCAAAAGCCATTTTCTCTTTAGTCAGATACTGTATTCACAATACAGTATCTACACACATATCTGAATGCATAGTTAAGAGAAAACTGAAAACAAGAAAATGAAGCAGGACTACTGAGAGATCCTAAGGAAGCGGTGAGTAGTCCATGCAGGCAGTTGATACAGATACGCATTTTCCCACCATTAGCTGCTGGTGTGTACCAAAGTAAACATGAATGCTCTGGGGCAGCATGGAGAACATGTGTTGCACTTCTGAAGCCTGAGAAAGGGTTAGTGGCACAAGTATGGCCTTGAAGGCCAGGCCCCAAAGAGAGTGACATCCCCTAACAGGTGGGTGTCAGAAGCAGGTTGGGCAATTATCTGTTCTTTTTAGTTTCATGGCTAAGCTCAGCGATGGAAAGCAACAGCTCATCTTTCCAGCCATATACCCACAAGTGAACCACGAACTGTAGCCCTCTGGATACGGCTCCTCTCAGAGAGCAGACAAGGTCCTGGGGCTGGTGACAAGGTAAGAGGTATGCTGCAGAGGGCTCTGGCCACAACCACTCACTCACACTGGGCCAAGATATTCCACTCAATGTGCTGTGCGCAGCTTGTTCCCTGTTTGATGCAGAGATTGCAGCAAGACTGACACAAAGACATGGCAGGGCACACAGATGGGGCTTGTCGGAATGCAAGCACTCCTGGTTCTCTAGCTTTGGCTAACTCATTTGCTTCCTGAAGTATCAATTTTCTAAGCTGCTAAAAGGAAACAACTCTTCCTTGTTCCTGGGATGGTGGTTTGAAGACAGCAAGATACTATACAAATAAAGCCGGCATGAATATTAACAAAATTGATATTACTGTTCTCTATTTGTAGACTTGTCTAGCAAACCTCATATGATAGAATCTCGGTCTTTGGGTAGCTTAGAATGCCTCTATCAAACTAACTTCCATGCTCCAGGCCTCAACTTTCTCATTCATAAATGCATCTAGAAATGCACTTGCTCCAAAGTTAGCTGACTATGGTTACTACCCTGTTTGGGACACCAGTGTGGACTGACGTAAGTAAAGGCATGGACATACCAAGACACATATGTATTCGTAAGTTATTCACAAGGAGAGGAAACCTCAGGACTGAGAGCAGGATAGCCTCGGCACAGGACTGAACAGGATCATGTATTAAAACATGACAATGATTATCCTTTACTTTACAACTAATATTCATTATGAGTGAGTACATACCATGTTTGTCTTTCTGAGTCTGGGTTACCTCTCTCAGCAGGATTTTTTTCTAGTTCCATTCATTTGCCTTCAAATTTCCTGATGTCAGTGTTTTTAATGGCTTAGTAATACTCCATTATGTGAACATACCATATTTTCTTTAAACATTCTTCAGATGAGGGGCATCTAGATTGAGTAAAGGATAACTATGCTATAGTCCACAGACCCAGAGAGGCTAGGGAACAAGGAGGGCCCAAGAGGGAATGCATGGATTTAACTGGAAAGGGGAAATAGAAGAGATCCCCTGGGTGGACTGGGGGAGGGTGAGGATGGGAACTTGAGGGATGGAGTTAGAGGGTCAATGGAGGGTGAGAATGTGGGAGGCCAGCTCCCACCTTTTCAAGGGTTCCTATGAGGAGGAGAGAGGGATAAGAAACTTTTAGATAGAAAGATAGTGAGGAGAAGAAAGACAATCACAGGATAGCTTTGGGAGGACCTGGGTCAGAATCCAACGGCCCCTTCTGCCTCTTCAAAAGGGCTTTTTATAACAATGCCAAGGGGTGAGGCAAAAGACCTCCCCCTTGCTAGATCAAAGCACACTGCACAGCCAAGTGTAGACCCTTCCAGACACCTGGTAACCATGCTTGTGGTCAAATCATCCCCTTTTGCAGCCCTGCTGGGTAAAGCAACCTCAGATGCTCAGACCCAGAGTAAGTTCTCACTAGGAAACCTCTGTGGGTCTCCACAGGAGAGTACTGAAAGAGATGACTAGAAAGGGGGGCATTTCAGGGTCAGGTTGAAACCTGATACAAGAGAAACTCCCATGAATCTACAAGGATGACCCCAGCTAAGACTCCTAACAATTGTAGCTACAAAGCCTGAACTGTCCTTTCCTGTGGTCAGGTTGGTTGACTACCTCAATTGTCATCAGAGAGCCTTCGTCCAGTAACTGATGGAAACAGATGCAGAGACCCACAGCCAAACATTAGCCTGAGTCTGAGGAATCCTGCTAAAGAGAGGAAGGAAGGATTGTAGGAGCCAGATGAGTCAAGGACATCACAAGAAAACCCACAGAATCAACTAACCTGGCTCATAGGAACTCAGATAGTCTGAACCAACAACAAGGGAACCTGCATAGGACCTACCTAGGCCCTCTACATATGTGTGACAGTTGTGTAGCTTGGTCTACTTGTGGGACTCCTAACTATGGGAGCAGGGGCTGTCCCTGATGCTTTGCCTGGCTCTTAAGAACCTATTCCTCATACTGGATTGCCTTGCCCAGCCTTAATACAAGGGGAGGTGCTTAGTCTTGCTGCCACCTGATATGCCATTCTTTGTTGATACCTATGGGAGGCCTGCCCATTTCTAAACAGAAAAAGAGGACAAGTGGACTGGTGGAGGGGGGACAAAGGGGAGGGGGGAGGGAAGGGATAGAGTGGAGAGAGGGGAAAATGAAGTCGGGACATAAAATAAATAAATTATTAATTAAAATCATTACAATGAGCAAGTTAATAAACCTTGATTTCCTTGAGCACTGAATGCAGAAAACAACGGGAGCTCAGAGTGGTTTCAAGCTGACACCAGTGACTGTTAAAGGCCCTAACCAAACACTTGGCACAGAGTGCATGTTCAGTGAGTTATAGGTGAAATAAAAGTAAGTAGGCTGAGCTCTTCAAAGGAAGCTGTTCACCATGTGTTTTGATTATTGACAGCTTGGCAGGAGACATTTTAGAGCTTTGTGGATTTCAACAACCAAACAAAGAACTTATTCATGTATAGCTTAGAAAAACTAGTTTACCCATTTAATGGCCAGCTGTGGCACAGTCTATAGCCATTGCATAGGATCTACAGTAAGGAATGGAATAACATACCAGGACTCTTGTCTTTTTTCCTGTTGGGAGACCGTGTTACATAATGGAGCAAAGCCCTGGTTGCCCTGCCAAGCCAAAAGAGAACACACAGATCTTCAATCCAGCATTGACTATAACTTTCTAGTACAGCCTTGGGCAACAATGCATTGCATCTCTGAGCCTTGGTTTTCTCATTTGCAAAAGAGAGAATTTGGTACAGAAACTCTTTGGGTAGCCTTTTTGTTCCCAAACCATATGATAACTCATTATCCAAAGAGGAGTGTGTGTATATCAAACTGCAAACATTATCATTTCACGGCAGGGTCACGGTTCATATACTGAATTATGTGGCTGGAAGAACTGGCTGCAGCCCTGAGGCCTGGATCTCTCCCAGCTTTCTGTCTACAGGTAAGAGACTGGTCACCTGGCTCAGGCCAGTCCTCTGCAGCTCTCCTAGAAAGCCCTGGGGAGTGTAGGAACAGAAATCCCCAAATTTTCCAGCCCCAAATGACCCCTGTGCCCCTCTAGTGTGTCTGTGCCTACCACACTCATATAGCTGCTGAGATCTCATGCAACAGTGATTCTCATGAAATCAAACCTCAGCTTAAAACTGCAATCCTGAAACCATATTAACACATTCTTCCTTCTGCTTCTGATCATCCCCAGAAACTCCCTGAAGCTGTGCATTCACTATCTGCTCGGGGCCTGGCACAGCCTTTCTCCTTCCAGACTCCACATATGGCTTTATCAGTGCCTGGGATCCCTTCCATTTCTGTGGACTGCCTGTCTTTTGAGGAGCCCTTTGAAAAAGCTTCCTGCTGCTTCCAGTTCTTGCCCAGAGTCTGGACCACTCAGCTCTGGTCTCACCTGTCCACCTGTCAGTTGAACATCATGCCTTCTCTGAACCCATGTCCTCAGTGCCATGTGTCTCTGTATTTTGGCTCCTCTGGGTTTCAGGTGACATTTTGTGAACACAAAGCTAGATTCAGCTTCATGAGCCAATAAGGCCCAAAATCTATATTTCAAAGTCCCACTTTCTGGATTTAGGAACTTGCAAGTTCACAAAACCCTTTCATAGCTATCATGTCAACAGGATCCATATTGGATGGCATGCATACAAAAGAAAGCTGAAATAGGTAGAATATATACAGGAGACACATCAGAGAGGGCAACTAATATTCTTTGAAGGGTGGGATTTAGAGAAGTTATAGCAGAGGTAACATTGTATTTTGACCGTATGCTGATGACTGAGTAGGAATGTCTAGGTGAGCAGAAGGAGCTGCTCTCAGCAGTGAAGCATAGGTGTAAAAGAAAGAGGAAAAAAGCATGTGTGCATGGGAAGAAGGCCGAGTGTTCCAGAAGCTCGATGTCAGGAGGACAGGTGCTGCAGACACCATGTCGATCCTGACTCCGCAATCTCGACTTCCATTTTTTTTTTAATCACCTGACTCTTTTTATTGAGAAGTTTATATCTCAGGATACTACTTTTCAAAAGTACCACATTAGTAAAACCATTATTTTGGCTTAGTTCTTGCTTCTACAGAAAGAAGCTGGATTGATAATGGGACATATTATCATTGTAGTTGTTTTGAGACAGAGCAAGGCTTCTCAGCCACATTGCTGGTGAAGTCCATGGCTGGGTGATTCTTTGTTGCAGGGATTAGCCTGAGCATGTAGTGTGGCTAGCAACATCTCTGGCTTCATTTTGTCACACACCAGTGACATTTCCCCCTCCTCAGGTGTGATAACTCTGTGCTAAGAGCACTGTAGGTGACTAAAGTCACCCCTGTTTGAGATCCACTAGCCTAGAGAAAATATGAGCTACAGAACCAATCTCAAGTACAAAGCTAGCTAAGACACTAGTTATGGGATTCTGGAAATGTTGCTTTGTGCCTCACAACATGAGAACTAATCTTTACCTACTACGATTTTATAAAAAGGTAAAAATAAAGTATATGAAGCACCAGGCAGAGTCCTGGAGCCATGGAAGACAGGCGGGAAATGGTCATGTAGTACTAAGAATTGTGGTTCTTATTAAAGATGCCTATATTATCAATGTATTATTAGAAATAATACTTAAAGCTTAAAAGTGACTGAACAAACACATTCTACTTTCTAAGAAATAATAATGGCACAGCCTGCTGTGAGCACAGTTCCAGGTATCACTTACCCAGGGATGCTCCTGTAATTTCCTGTCTCAATTTTGAGACTATTTTATGTTTTACCAAAGCCTTCCACACTTAGCACAAATAACTGTAATTACTGTACTGACTTGCCTGTTTACTAGGCTGCAATTTTCTAAAACTCCCAAAACTCTACTGTTTTCTCCCATTCACCTTCCATCTTCATCAGCTAGTAAAGCTGCTTAGCAGTATATACTTGCTGAAAGGCTTTTCTCAAGATTTGTTACTTATTTAGATATTCTAGATGACAAATTCAAAAGTAGACCAACCATATATTAATAGGTCCATCATTCCACATCACACAGTGATAAATGTGAGTCATGGAATTGGACCAGACAGGCTTAATCACAAACCTCCACCTTGAAATGTAGTTTTTTTGTTTGTTTGTTGTTTTTTTCAGAGTTAAAGCCCAAGAGGTTAGAACAGTAGCTGAGAGCTGATTCTTAAAACCTCCTTTCTTACCCTTAGCTGCTGCTGTTGTCCTTCCCCTCAGAAAGAGGCCTACTTCTTGTCTATCTGTCCTTTTATTGACTTTCTGTTCTGCCTTCTCATTGGGTAAACCCAACCACATGACCTTCTCTGTACAGACCTCCAGGTCTTCTATGGTTGGTATTGAGATTAAAGGCGTGTGTCTCCATGCTGACTGTATCCTTGAACACATAGTGATCTGCCTAGCTCTGCCTCCCAAGTGCTAGGATTAAAGGCGTGCACCACCACAGCCCAGCTTCTGCTATGGCTTGCTATTAGCTCTGACCCCCAGGCAACTTTATTTATTAACATACAAATAAAAGGGGAAATATGGTGATATTTTATTTGTACTGAAATGTAGTTTTTGACAAAGTTAAGCAGTTATATGAGCCACTTTTGTCTCACTGGACAAACATAACAGAAGAGCAGTATGTAAAGAGCTTCTTCCTGTACTAAGTGTGAGATAACAAGTAGATAACAAGTAGATGTCTATTCTTAGGTCCATAACTCAACTCTGAGTTGCAGGTGCTCCCACGGCCAAATAAGGGTTCACATATCTGTCCCATTAAACTACAAAGTTGCTGTGAGGAGTGCTTCCACACTGAGCAGAATTGTGCTTCTTCAGTCTAAAGTTTAGAAATATCAGAGATCATTGCTTATAAGAATGTTTGTCGTCAAACATGCCACACCTCATATCCATGTGTGCATATTAATTATAAATAAGCACACCTCAAATGACATTACTAGAATCTGCTGCTTGCCCACTGTTTCTTCCAGAACATAGAAAATGGTGAGATAAGAAACTGGCATGGTGTGTTGGTCACTGGAAGAAACTGTGTTGTTCTAGCAAGGCAAGGACCAGAAGTTCTTTTTCTAAGACTGGATAAAAGAATTCTTCTGCCATTAAACAACAACAACAATAACAACAACAAGCCGGGCAGTGGTGGCGCACGCCTTTAATCCCAGCACTCGGGAGGCAGAGGCAGGTGGATCTCTGTGAGTTCGAGGCCAGCCTGGGCTACAGAGTGAGTTCCAGGAAAGGCGCAAAACTACACAGAGAAACCCTGTCTCAAAAAACCAAAATAAAATTTAAAAAAAAAATTTTAAAAACGAAGAAAGGAAGGGAGGAAGGAAGTTCTTATTTTTTTCAGCACTGCAATTCAGATGAGCAATTTAAGACAATACAACATCTAACAGAGAATCCAATGTCAGTAATTAAAAAGTTGTGCTCAACTTAGCAAAAAAAAGTTTGATTTTGACCAAAACAGGCTAATGTGAGTATAAACAGAAGTTGTGGAGATTTCCAGACATCTAGGATTAGCTGAGGAATTGCTTGGACTTAATGCTTTCTCCTGAAGATCTGAACCAGATACAGCTACCATACAAAGACAGCTGCCTTCCAGCTGAAATAAGTATCCACTCGTGAGGTAATGCGATTCTTTCACTTACTTACTATGACACTAGCCGCTCAGGATGAAATGACAGGATACGACAAGAACTTTCACAAGAGTAAATAAGATGATGTTGACATACAAAGCAGCAAACATAAGATACAGCAAGAACACAGACAAAGGAGGGATTCATTTAGCTTAGGAGTCAAAGAAGGCTTCCCAAAGAAGATAGCAGCATCTTCAAGCTTTGATGGATAGTCAGAAATTTGTCTGATAGCGGAGAGCCACTGAAAGGAAAGGGGCCCGAGAGAGAAATGAGGTTGTTATTTCCTTTCAGGACAGTTGGGGCGCTGGAGCCAAGAACAGACCTGGAACAAAGTTAATGCTATTTTTACAAGCTAGAAAAATACCAGCAGCAGGAGCCCTGGCCAGAACCACCCCCACAAAGTGCAAACAAAACTACTCCTATCTGCTGGCTGGCTGCTGGAGAACTCACTAACCAGTCCCTTAAGAACAAAATGTTCTTTTATCTTTGGCTTTTCGTTCCCACAAAGTCCTTCCTCCTCTGTTTCCAGAGCTGGAAAACTCATGAATTTAGTTGTGTTGCTCTTTGATCCTTATCTTCTCATCCCAGGCTGTCTTTGGAAATGAGAGTCCATGGGATATTTCAGCTGAGAGGTGACCCCTCCTACTTCTCAGAATGTGGGGTCCATAGCTGATCCTGTCAGGCCAGCATATGGCATGTCCATGGTTGTCATGGCAGTGTTGTGAGAGACCTGGATGGCATACCACTCCCACTCCAAAGCTAGGCTCTTACAATGACATTTGGGGTCACTGAGTACGGAATTTACCCAATCAGTTCTTAAAGCTGTTTCTGAAGCCTGTATAACTTGTTAGAGTGCTGAATCCCACATTCTTTAGGAGGACATGAGGAGGACAATGAGGGCACCTTCTGGGGACACAGTGGTGTCAGGGCCATGGTTCTTTTATGCCTGCCTATCCACAGGGAAGAGAAGAGAGTTCTGCTGAGAAATAATGCACATCTGGGAGAGTGAATGAGTGAGTGAGTGAGTGAGTGAGTGAGTGAGTGAGTGAGTGAGTGA